>JANHFL010001391.1:146344-163894 GCA_032468155.1 Oxyrhabdium leporinum
CACTTGTCTGAAATGGTATAGGGTCTCCTGCTTGAGCAGGGGGCTGGACTAGAAGACCTCCAAAGTCCCTTCCAGCTCTATTCTAATTCTAATTCTATTCCGGATGCCAAAGTCTCTCATTTCAAGTTACTCCACTCTTACCTTTATTATTACAGATTTATGAAAAGTAAATAAGAGATTTAAAAGAGTGGCTGTTCATAATTCCACAACTCCATTAAAAATCATTAATCCAACATTACTCTGTAGGGAATTGCTTCTGAGGTTTATTTTTAGGTCACTGCTGTTTGTAATAGCACAGCAGGGTGTTACATTTTTCTTGAATTAGGTAATATCTAATCTGAACACTAGAAGCAGAAGTATTGGGACATTTCTGAAATACCCATCCGCAATCTCATCATAAGAGATAATTCATACTAAGGCAACCCTGGCTTTGGCAACTGTATTGCTAAATGCAAACTGTCTCCCTTCCTGTCTCCCATGGGAAGGGAGCAGACGAAATGATATTTCTGGAATTAGAACTCACTTCATTTGGAATAATAAGGTAGCCCGCCTTGAATGATGACAGTTCACAGATAGCTGAAGTTCTCTATTCCTCTGCCCTTTCCACCTGGACCAGGTGCTTATGCAGCATATAGTACAATAATAATTTAACCACATACAGGTAGTACTTGACTTACAACAGTTCATTTAGTGTTCGAAGTTACAATGGCACTGAAAAAAATTATCTATGACCATTTTTCACACTTACGACCATTCCAGCATCCCCATGGTCACATCTCAAAATTTGGACACTTGGCAACTAGTTGATATTTAGGACGATTGCTGTGTCCCAGGGTCGTGTGATCAACTGTTGCAACTTTCTGACAAGCAAAGTCAATGGGGAAGCCAGATTCACTTAATAACCATGTTACTAACTTAACAACCGCAGTGATTCATTCAACAATTGGGGCAAGAAAGGTCATAAAGTGTAGCAAAACTCACTTAACAAATGTCTCACTTAGAAACATACATTTGGGGCTCAATTGTGGTCATAAATCAAGGACTACCTGTAGTAATGAAATGCATATGGTTAGGATATGCATATGTCTTCTGGGCTGAGCTGGAGCATGAGTCCGAAAGCTCGGAAGACGAAACCTCTGGTCTCAGTGACCGACCCAGATTGGATCCTGCAACATTATCCTGGGACTCATAAATTCGCCTTCATTCATACACATGGTTAGTTGATGTTTTTCACTAGCGTTTATTGATAATTACTTATGTGAACACATGTAGGTAGGGTTTCAGTTAGGTGAGAAGAATGAAGTATCTTTCTATTCACAACATGATCCATCACCAGTACTGCTTTCCCCATTCTGCTGAGTGTGTCCATCTCCTCTGTAGTGAGCAAGATGGCGATGGTGCCATACCTGACATTCTACCACAAAAACAGTTCCAATAAATTCAAGATCCTTTAGCCACCTAATTGAGCCATACAACTACACTCAAAATAATTTAATGAAAGCTGTTCAAGATTTACTGAGAGATATTGAGAATACGTTACTAATAAAATAAAAATAAAAGTGACCATATTTCTGAATGCAGCTGACGCTAAAGATATTAATGGTTTATTGCAAGCTGAAAAGCCAAAGCTATTAAAATCTGTCATCTCTATAACTCCCGTTAAACAATTCTGATTGTGAAGAGATAAATGAACAGTCTACACAATCTTAATAACTTGCCTCTCAGCCAAGTAGAGAGAGCACAGAATGACTTCAGTGCTCTTTTGACTCTTGAATGAAACTGGCGCTCAAAATCCCATGGAGGTGGATATAAATCAGCTTGCAAAAGAGAAGCTTCTAGACAGCCAGGTTTTAAAGATCCAAGCTTCAATGTGGAACTCAACCCTATCTGATGAAGCTACTGGCAGTGGTTACATATATACTAATATCTTTTTATCAGAATACCAGTTTAGAATGAAATGCTAGCTGCAGTCTTATTTGGAACTCATGAACTTGGTACATATCCCAAGTCACAGTCTTTACACACATCTGCTTTGGAGATTAACTTCAAAAATCAATCTGGTAAAAAATCATGCAGCAAGTCAGGAAATCTTTACATATGATACTTTTTTGACAATAATTTATTAACAGATTCATGGACACTACAGATGTGCAAGATGGTGTGAATACTGACTTTATTATACAGGACACTTTCAAAGGACTGGTTATCTTAGTCAAATGTTGTAAGAGGCCATTTTCAGTCACATTTCTCTTCATACTCTTTGAGTATTTTGTTTAGTCATATTTTTAATTTAATTAAGAAATGCATTTAAACAAACCTATGCTAGCTGCCAGTAGTCTCACTTTCATTTCCATACATAATCCACACATATTACAAGAGTCCTGTTCAGCTCTATTTTGAACAAGGGACGATTGCCCAGAGAGAGAGAGAGAGAGAGAAAGAGAAAAGGTGAGATGAATTGACAAAGTTTACTCAGCATGATAAGGAGGGGATTGGAAGGAGAGGAGGTAGACCAGATGGTGACATTTTCCTTGTATTGCCTGTGTGTCCTATATCTCTGTATTGCACTGGGTATTGTATATATCAGCAGGTAGGTTTTATGTGACATGTGTGTTTTGCCTAGAATTGTGTGTACAGGATGTGTCATTTTTATTGGGTTTATTTAGACTACATATGTACATAGGTTTCTTTGAACATCACCAGGCTGCCATCCATAAAAGAACTATTTATTATGCTTTGCGGAAGCAAATTGTGATTAGATTTCTGAGAACTGGCCTTATACCCCTTGTCTTAAAGGGGGGGGAAAAACCACATCAATAAAATGTTGAATAATAAACCAGAGCAAATCAAAACCACACAGGGGTGAATGAAAATGTTTTTGGGTCAAGCAATGTGCCTCATCAGCCTACATCCTGTGGAATGGTTATTGGAAAAGAAAGCTGAAATAAAAAGGATGATTCTGGAGCTTAGACATAAGTTTGGTCATGTACTTAAGATTTCTTTTTTAAAAAATTACCTTGTATTTATTAATAAACTATATAAGGGCATCCAACAGTATGGCTCTGGGCAGTGGGCAGCAGAAAAGGAAAACAATAAACCAACTCCCCAAACTATGTTACCATTCAATATTAACAATATAAAGATACAAAACACAGAATATAATATAGCAACCAAGCAACAGAACAGAATAACCACAAGTCTTAGTGGCTTTCCTGAAAGTGAGCAGAATTGGGGCCTGTTGAGTGTCAGGGAGGAGATGGCTCCAGAAAACAGGAGCAACCGCAGAAAAAAGCACACCTCCTAAGCTCCAGAAGAAGACAAGATTTAAAAGAAGGAACCTGGAGCAGCCTCCATGTGGGGGTATCTGGGGCAGGTTCTTGGGAGAAGGTGGTCCTTCAAGTACGGTAACCCAGTCCTATAGCATGTAGGGTCTTAAAGGCAGAACTTTGAATCACACCTATTCTGCTAGTTTAAAGAAAAGAAGAATTAGGGGTGACATTATAGCAGTATTTCAATATTTGAGGGGCTGCCACAAAGAAGAGGGGGTCAAATTACTTTCCAAAGCACCAGAGGGCAAGACAAGAAATAATGGTTCGAAACTAATCAAAGAGAGAAGCAACCTGGAATTAAGGAGAAACTTCCTAACAGTGAGGACAAGTAACCAGTGGACCAGCTTGCTTTCAGAAATCGTGGGTGCTGGCTTCCAGTATATATATATATATATGGAAGCCAGTGTATACACACACACACACACACACACACACACACACACACACATATATATATATGACAATGGTTGCTGTGTCCCAAGGTCATGTGATCAGCTTTTGCGACCTTCTGTCAAGCAAAATCAATGGGGAAGCCAGATTCATATAGCAACCAGGTTTCTAACTTATCAACTGCAGTGATTCACTTAACAACTGTGGCAAGAAATGTCATAAAATGGGGCAAAACTCACTTAACAAATTCTCACTTAGCAGCATAAGTTGGGCTCAACAGTGGTCATAAGACGAGGACTACCTGTATTGATAGGAAATTATTTCTGTTGAGCAGATTTGTAGAATGATCGGTCACAAGTTCGTTCATTTTGTTCCAATTGTGTGGAATCACCTCCTTAGCAAAGGAGATCTTACCAATCAATCCCATTCAGAATGTTTGAAGAATAGCGTACACCCATGTGGTTAAAAAATAAAAGAACTGCTACAGTTTTGGACAAAATTCTGTTATCAAGTACACCTGGTTTTCTTGAAAGTGTTTAAAAATACAGGAATCGAATTTGAATTGGATGAGCATGGAATATATTTTTTATATAAAATTCCTTTTCAATCCATTTTGGCAAATAATCAAGAATTGGCCAGAAAAATAGTAATAGTTGGTATGTGGCCTATTTTAATTATATCATTCATAATTTTTTATAGATTGCATTGAGGGTTTCTAATCAATTTTGTGTATACTTTGGTTTCAGTATCCATTGAGTTAGTCAGCTTTTACTAACTAACGTGGTGTAACCCATTAATTTGTAATTAGCTGCTAGATTTATAGCAAAATTAAATTAATTAAATTATCATTGGTGTTTAAAATTGCAAGCAATACTGCAGGATTGGCTGAAAAATTAGCACAGTAGCAAAGAATCTTGAGAAGTTTTTAAAAATTAAAAATAAAATTCACACTTTGTAATTACCATCTAATGATGATGATTTTGCAAAATCAATATTTTAATTTGCTCCAAACTTCAACGAGAAGGTGGGGGAATAAAAGGAAGGGGGAGGTATCACTATAACGCCAAGAAAATATATGAAAAGTGCCCGGAATGGTGTTACAAATGTTCACAGTACCAGCTTACCCAGATGAAAACTCTCTTGAAAATTTTTTGCAATTTTCCATATTATCACAATCAGAAAATATGATTATCCAGATCATTCTAAAACTTCAACAGCCATATTAAAATATAAAATCTACATGTCTTCCTCCAAATATTAATATTAATATTAACACCGTTAATAACTTCTTTTTGCTTCAACAAATTCTTTTGCAGTTTCAGAAAAATTCTAGTAAATCCTGCATCTCTTGTCTTCAGGCAAAAGCTAACACTTATCCAGCGAGACCGCACTGACTGGACCCTTTAACTCTCTCGAAATGAATTTCTCCCCAAGGCTTTATAAATATTACACACGGGAGATGGTAAAGATAAATACATCATTGATTTCTCAGGCTCCCCGGACGTGTAAACATAGCTGCGCTGGAATTTTCTAGGACCGCTGCTCAAGAACCGAGAGGGTGTAATTGGGAACCTTGGTGCAAACAAAGGAATAAACAAGGAAACCGTAAGCAACAAAGTGGAGATTAAATTGCAAACATAGCTCTCCTGGGCATGATCATTCTTAATGAGGCAGAGATATGGCGAAAATAAGGAAGTCCAAATTGACTCCATGTCTTGATTAGAAAAGTAATCCCTCAGCCCCCTTTTTAATAATTCGTTCTTTGCTTGGTTTGCACTCCGGCGTCTTACATTTGGAAGATTGATATCAAGACGCCTGCGTTTTAAGATCACACTGAGATGTCCAATTATTTTTAGAGCTAACTTTTTTTGTTGTTGTTCCAGTTAACAGTTTACTGCCTGTGTACTATCATCTTTTCCAAAGGAGTTTACAGTACTATATAACAAATGACTGTGGAATACAAACCTTTACAGACATAAATCTCACTTTCCAGTAAGGTTTGCTGCTGGTATTACTTACCAAGCAAGGCAACGAAGCAAAAAAACAACAACACCCCCCCCAAAAAAACCCCACTTTGTAATATATCAATGTCCATTATATAGTAGGCTGTATGAAGACAAGCCAGCGTTTTCCCAGTAGATGCATACATATACAGGTAGTCCTTGACTTACGACCTCAATTGAGCCCATGATTTCTGTTGCTAAATGAGACATTTGTTGTGAATTTTGCCCCATTTTATGACCGTCCTTGCCACAGTTGTTAGGTGAATCACTGGTCGTTAAGTCAGTAACAGAGTTGTTACGTGAATTTGGTTTCCCCATTGACTTTGCTTGTCAGGAGGTTACATGTGATTCAAGCGTACTGCAACCGTCATAAATATGAGTCCCTTGCCAAGCATCTGAATTTTGATCACGTGACCATGGGGATGCTGCAATGGTTGTTAAGTGTGAAAAATGGTTCTAAGTCACTTTTTTTCAGTGCCGTTGTAACTTTGAGCGGTGACTAAATGAACTGTTGTAAGTCGTGGACTGCCTGTAATTGTGGATTTTTGCTTATTATTTGATAATGGAATCATAGGTGGTTTTTTTTACATAGGTCAGACCTTTGGACCACAGGCTAAATAGCTACAGCTGAGGCTGGCAGTGTAAAGTCCTTGGGCTACCTGGGGCATCAGAGCCTCCTTTTTAAAGCCCTTCCTCCACCTCCACCTGCGATAATTTTGATGCCACCTGTGTGTGTGAAAGGGCTCCAGCCATTTTGCATCGCTGCCCTTGCACTGCAGCCTTCATTCAGCCAAAAAGTAATCCCGATCGCTAAAAGATTTGAGAATCTATTTTTGTCAGCCCTGATATGCAAAGAATAGTGGGAGCAATAGAGGGTATGTTCTACATCACGGTGTAATGATATGTGGGAATGACCTTGGGAGGCAAAAGAAAGAGCCGCAGACTAGACACTGGTTAGATAAGAAGCCGCTGAACCTGGCAGAAGAAATGGGGGTAGGGAAAGCATGCCAGAAGCAACACCACTTCCCATTTTCTTGGAATGTAAAGCCCAAGAAGGGAAGAGATGTCCTTTCAGTTTTGTAATATTTTTTTAAAATATAACTGTACAATAAAGATAGGGCTAGGCCCCCTGGGTGCGCTTCTTGTCTGGGCTACTTTGAAGTGCTGACAAGTGGTGAGGATTTTCATTTCTCTGCAGGCATACTGTCCTCAAGCATTTATCTGGAAGAGCAATTGTCCGTGCACCAAAGCATTTTAAAACTGGCCAAGAGCTTTCAGATCACTGTGAGAATGTCTTTAAGGAATGGCTCCTAAGGAACCTCTTTTCTATGAGCTGCACTGGCTTCCAGTCGTAAATATGAACCAGTTGCCCAGCATCTGAATGTTGATCACAGGATCACGGGGATGCAAGAGTTGTAACTGTGAAAAATGGTCATAAGTCACTTTTTTTCAGTGCTATTGTAACTTTGGTCACTAAATGAACTGTTGTAAGTCGTGGGCTACCTGTAATCTCGTCTCTAAACCTATAAAATCCTCTACCCATTCCTTGAACGGATTATGTTTATCAATGCATTTAAAAGATGGGTGATTAAGAAATGGCAAAGAAGAATCAGAAGCCAGAATGTGATGCTATGCTATGTAGAAGTTTGGAATACATCCAAAGCTTGGAATGAAACTGCTGGGTTCACTTTGGTGCGATCCAACTTGCAATCTACTGCAGGCATACAGTGCTTCAGTTAAAAAGGATCATTCCGTGTTGATGGGTTTTCCTTTCCCTTATAATGTATGAACACATTCATTAAACATATGCTGTGAAGAAATGAGCTTTCCTAGCTGTCATTCACATCAGTGGCTGCTTATGGCAGGCTCAGCAAACAAAAGTACAATTATGACATCACAATGCTGATAACATATTTAAACACCTGAAGATTACAGGGATCAAGGAAGAAGGAACAACAGAACTGTTTATTTTGGTGGCAGTCTGTTGTCATTGTGTAGCCTAAGCAAAGCCTCTCTCATATCAACCATGGCTGGCAATAAAACTAATCCATTCCAGGAGAGTGAAATGTTAAAGAATTTCTCAGCATTTCTGAAATAAAGACATCGTGCGAGATTTAGCTCGCTGGAAATATGATCAGTTATGACTCCATCATCTGAGCATAATAGTCACACAATGTACCTAGAATGAGAATTCTTTTATAGAAAACTATAATGGATTCCGAGAACGTTTCTTAAGCTGCAGAATAGTAATCAGCAGGGTCAATTTTGGACACTGTTTTATTTCTTTAAATGATACCTTGCTGAGGCAATCTATATAGCGAACTGAATAATTTTACACTGTGTGATTACCCAGGAATTACTCTAGGATTTTTTTAATAAGAAGACCACTTTTACACTAAAGCTCTATATACTATGGTATGATCTAGTTGATTGATATCTTCAAGTTGGGACGTTAATCAAAGTGCATTGCACAATCACACTTTAGCAGAATACATGCTCAAGCATATATTCAAATGTGTACCCTATGCACATACTTAACTGAAGCACCTGTTAAAATAAGCACCTGCAGAACATTTGCTATGGGAAAGTTAATTGTCATTCATGTAATTATTAAAAAGATTGGTGCCAAGATGATGCAACCTTGTTTTACCTTTTTTGGATTGGATTTGGGAAGGAAAGCCATAATAAACATGCATGGCATTGTTCTCATGAAGTATCATGATTAAAGCTAGTAAAACACTAGTTGATACAGGATGTAGTCAGTTTTTCCCATAAACTGTTTTTGAGAATCAAATAAAAAATGGCCTTCAAATCTATGAGGGCAACATATAGTTTTCCTTTTGGATGGAAAGTATATTTCTTGGCTTGGTACTAGAGAACTAGACAGTGATCTGAAGATGATCTAATTAATCCGAAATTAGCTTGTTCAGGACCTAGAACATTGTCTTCTGCCGTTCAAGTACATCAGTTTAATATGGAGGTGTTTAACATGTAAGTATTTATAACGCTCAGCAAACTAATTGGACAAGTCTTTCTTGGATTATTTTATAAAAACTTTTTAAATAACAAAATGAATTATAGACCGATTTCATTTTTGGTAACCCCATCCACTTCAGTCTGAAGTGGCAAAAAAATTTATCAAACCTTAACTGCAACTCCCCAACAGTTGTAAACCACCACCCCCAACAGTTTTCCTTCTTGGACTTTAAATCCCATAATTTCCAGTCGTGCTGTCTGAGAATTATAGGAATTAAGTCCAATACTTAATTTGAGGTTCTTCAGGTGCAAAGGTTTTTTTAAATTTATCAAGCATATATGGGCTGGCAAGATGATGCAAGATGCTATGACAATAAAAATACTGAAGATTTTTGAAAAATGGAATCATAAAATAGTAGCCACAATATCAACAATGTCTGTTCCAGCAAATTACAAGGTCATTGGAATTCTATGTTTGGATGAGGGCATCTAGGAAGCAACATGTGCATTGCCTGGGACTTCCGAGTCAACAAATTAGCCAGCCACATCAGACCGCTGGGAGCTATTGGAAAATCTTATCATTCCAACAGCCTCTGAGTGTAGCATTACTTTTTTTTCCTAGCCATGAAGAGTTTTATATAAATGCAACCAAGGTTGCAGCACGAAGCCGGTGGTACAAGTTACTTCCAGACTGTTTCCCTCTCCTTCATTAACCAATAGGCTTGTTTCACTGTTGTTTTATGCAGACAGTGAAATCATATTTTCTTCGCCTTTATTAGGTCTCAAAAGATGTCTTAGGGGCTTTGTCTCTTTCTGTATGGAAAATGGGCTTGACTTTAATCAAGAGAAAACAAAAATAATTGTCTTTCTATGACTCATCATCATTATTTGTGGATGAAAGGTAGCATTCGCATCAACTAGGTCAACATCTTTAAATATCTTGGGGTCTCTTTTTATGCCTCTACATCCTGGAAATAACCGATAAAGACAGTGTTCACAAAGGCTCAATGGCTTTCAAATGCTGTCCTGCATTTTGTGATTCAGAATCGCAAGAAAGATATCCCAGCAGCTATTAAGATATGTAGGACAAAGGTTCTAAGCTACCTAATCTCTCTCTTTGAAACTGTTGAATCAAAATTTCTAAGAAATTTGCAAGATGTATCCTGCTGCTTTTCTATGTTAAGAGACCAGAGGGATTTCAATTCAGATATACAGGTTGCCTTGTTACCTAAACTACTGACTTAAATTTTGAGACACTTTTTAATCTTCCTGATTTTCTATGGTACCTTTATGATTAAAAGGAATAAATTTAGATCGAAGACTGTGGCTTCTCTAAGATCAGTTGCTTGTGTGGAGCTGATACAGCCTTCAAAAAAAAATATTCCTGAAAGACCTAAACCATGTTCAGCTTACTCAGTAAACCCTTCTCAGTTGCTCCTTATTTTGCCAATATCTTATGACAAAAATATTGAGGAATCTTCATCCTGGCTAGATAATATGCTGATGTTAGCACAATCAGAAGGTAGATTCAGCAGTAGCTCATTGCCAGATTCTCTTTATCTATGTCCAATAGTGAAAATTGAATCTGTTGACCATATACTTCTGTTGCATTATTTATTTATCTTGGGCTAGGGACTTAATTAAGCCACTTTTATCTAAATACTACAGTAACTTAAATGATAAAGACTATTGTCTTCTTGCTCCCTCAAATGAGTTCAAGTTGCAAGTTTGCCCAAATGTAATCCATTGGAAGATTGTTTAGATTGGCACAATAACTCATTGCATTTATCTTGTTTATCTATTGCATTCGGTATAGTAACAAATAGTATGCCAGTAAATCACTGACTGTTATTTATGAAGTGTAATGCATGCCAATGATTTTGGAGACTTCTGACTGTATTAATACATTTCATTCAGTCTACATTTATCTAGCTATCTGCCAGATGAGGACACAATTATTATCTAACAATATTTTTACCTGCTCATTTTTTACTACGTTTTCAACTATATGGTTCCACCAATTTTCCTTTACTGGTATGTGCTAATTTTTACAGATATACTAGTGCAGGGGTGTCAAACTCAAAACCCAGGAGCCAGATCTGGCCCATGGGGTGCATAGATCTGGCCCGTGGGGCTGCCCTAGAAGTGTGAAGGACCAGCCCACAGTGCCTCTGCCAGCCAAAAATAGAGCTTGGAAGGGCCATGGGAGGCCCTTCTGAGCTCCATTTTTGCTGGTGGAGGATTGCAGGAGGCCGTCGCAGATGAAAATGGAGCTCGGGAGCCTGTTTTCGCTGGCAGAGCACTCAGGCCACCACATGCACCCCCAACACAAGTGACATCAAGCCCACCCTGGCCCCGCAACACCAAACACAACCCTGATGAAATCGAGATTGACACCCCTGTTCTAGTGTTATGTCACAGTTTTATAATCAGTTTATGCAATCACTTTGTGCAATCATATACCATATGATCTGCTGTTTCTATTGCTTCTTTGCACAATTTGCCCCTTGAATCATTTGATGATTTTTCAATTCTAGCCTTGTTGCATTAGTTTTAATAGCTTGCTCTTACGCAGTGAAAATCAACCCTTCGGTTTCTTTTTTTTAATATTACCTTTGTACGCCACTGCCAGGTTTTATCTTTATGTACTTTCCCCTCAACCTTTAGTAGAAATTGACACCTAATATTTTCATAACAGCATTCTGTTCTTGTTTTTATTACATTCTTTTGATATTCATTTTTTGCTTCCTGTACCTTTAGTAATCAAATACTTTGGCCACCTAATGAGAAGGAAGGACTCTGGAGAAGAGCCTAATGCTGGGAACGATTGAGGGCAAAAGAAGAAGGGGATGACAGAGAATGAGGTGGCTGGATGGACTCACTGAAGCAGTCAGCATGAGCTTAAATGGACTCCAGGGGATGGTAGAGGGCAGGAAGGTCTGGAGAAATGTTGTCCATGGGATTGTGATGGGTCAGACACGACTTCGCGACTAACAACAACAACAACAACTTTAGTAAGTTCCAATTCCTAATCATTAATTCTCAATGTTTGCTTTTGATTGTCTTTTACATAATCAGCCAATGCATGCTTTTCTTCTTCGACTGTTTGATCTGAATTGAACCTGTGCTTGCATTTCTGTAAGACAGGTATAATCCATCAATATCACAATAAAGGCAGTTCGAGGACAGCACAGTGCTTCTCACTTCCAACCCCTACAGCCATTCCAGAAGGATACTATGGTCAATGGTATCAAAAACAACTGAAAGGCCAAACAGAGCAAGGACGGATGCACTACAGGTAGTCCTCAACTTACAACAGTTTGCTTAGTGACCATTCGAAGTTACAACAGCACTGAAAAAAGTGACTTAGGATTGTTTTTCACACTTATGACTGTTGCATGGTCACATGATCAAAATTCAGATGCTTGGCAACTGACTCATATTTATGACGGCTGCAGTGTCCCAGGTCATGTTATCCCCTTTTGTGACCTTCTGATAAGTCAATGGGGAAGCCAGATTCACTTAATAACCGTGTTACTAATTTAACAACTGCAATGATTCACTTAACAAATTTGGCAAGAAAAGTCATAAAATGAAGCAAAACTCACTTAACAAATTTCTCACCTAGCAACATAAATTTTGGGCTCAACTGTGGTCGTAAATTGAGGATTACCTATACTCACATCCCATTCCTGCCAGAGATCATTGAGAAGCCCAACCAATGCTGTTTCTACCCAGGGTATCTCTACTGGACCAATTTCCATGCCAACATCCAACTGGTAACAAATCTGTAACAGTAACTGTGTTACTAACAGTAGCAAATTAAGGTTGATGTCTTGCTAGGAGAAGTGCACTTGTGTCCCGTGTTTTTTATAAGATTTATTGAATTTATGGTCAGGGACAAAATAAAAACACAGATATAGTAAAACACATCAGAACCAAGGGAGGCAATGGCGATGTTTAAAAATTACCAATTGTTTACACTCAAAAGATTAAGGCAAATTCTCCAGGCCTGAACATTATTAAAACCCACCACCTTGTGACATCAATTCCAAATGAGAATTTAGCAATTTTTGCAAAAATTTTGAGAAACTGATTGAATAGTAAAAACTGGACAACTATTTCAAGCCAACCTGTATATTTTGTAAGGAGAAGGAATATGGAATCTTAGTAGTTCACAATAGCCACTAAAGTTAAAATCAAATGTATTAAAAAGATATTCAAGTGCTTTGACTATAAGATGTTATGGAAGGTTTCCTCTAACACTCTCAAGGCTAAGATGTTAAATTTCATTAGGGTAAACATCCTTGTATGTAAGACAGAGAGCAGGAAAAAAAGGAGTTAGGAATGACTGTAGATCTACACTTCTGGGGAGGTATGATGAACTAAAGACAATCATGGGAAAACCAAAGAACCAGTGAGTAGACTTAATTCCTTGGAACATCTCTGAATAAGGAGAGGATGGGAGTCGACATATGCTCCTGATGGCTGTTCCTTGCAAGGAGACTGAACAGCATTTTTCTGTGGGTTTATGCACGGAGAGATAACCGGATCACCCATCTTATTTGCAACTGTGGCAGAGCCCTTTAAAGAGTATTAGATTTGCAAACCTCACTTTCTGATTGCTTTTCAAAATTGCTCATTAACTACTTCTAACCTATTAGAGACCTTTGGAATGAGAAGTTTGAAAACACCAGATGAGCCTGCTTTCAATCTGGAAAGAAAGAAAATAATAATCATAAATGTAAGAATTCAAAGAAACTTAAATAAACTGCAAAAAAGCTAAAGAAGATTGTGATCTAAGAAAGTTATAAATAGACTAAGGGTCCAGATAAAATTGTAATATTGAAATAAGTATTTTATATTTTAGAATATTTAAAATAAATATTTTAAATAAGGTTTCGGAATTTGTGAAGTACAAACAGCTTGCCATAGGAAACGGATGTTATTTTGGTTTTTACAAGACATACACAGATAATTGATTTCAAAAACTGGGCACTAGAGGGGATTAACGGTTTTAGGTTTAGAAAAAAAATATACAGTCTGACAAGAGGATGCAAAAAATGATGACATTAAAAATACTGAAGAGATTTTTGAAAAATGGAGTCATAAAATAGTAGCCACAATATTAACAATATCTGTTCCTGCAAAGTCACTTGAATTTCCAAGGTCACTGGAATTCTAGATGTGGGTGAAGGCATCTAGGAAGTAACACGTGCATTGCCTGGGACTTCTGAGTCAACAAATTAGCCAGTCACAACAGAGAGGACTGCTGGGAGCTACTGGAAAATCTTCTCATACCATCAGCCTCTGAGTGCATCACTACTTGTTTTTCCTATTGTGTGTCTGGGGTCCTTCATCAATTATGTAAGGCACATAATGTCAGTGGAAAGGTCTCAGGGGACTACATAGGCCTTCCACACACCAAAATGATGGGTAAATTTGACATGAGATTAGAAGTACATCAGCCAGCTTTCAAATAACTAAACCAGGCATGTCCAATCTGCAGCCCATGGATGGGCCACATGCAACCCTAGACAGCTAGTAATATAGTCCCACAAGATAATAAAAAAACATTTTAAAAGGAAGTTTGCTATTTATATATAGATATATATTAACTGCATTATAAATTTTATATGCAACCCAGGGGAATTCCTCTTCGCTCAACCTTTGGCCCAGGCAAGCCAAAGGTTGGACAAACATGAACTATGTTCATGGATAGGAGAATGCAAGCATAAATTACAGGATGGTAAATAGAAGCTGAACACTATCAAAGTCATGCCGGCTATACCAAATAAACCCAAACATTTTGCCACTAGGACATTCTTGTGAAGTTTCAAGAAAAAAACCCTGCAAATGCAGTGTTCTCCCAAAGTCATGATATTACAGAAGCAACAAACAAGATATGCTGGTAAGCTATTGTGAACTATGGCAGAGTAGGCAGTCTACCAGCAGAAGGACCAGAGTATTTATACGCTGGCAGATGGCATTTCTTGGCACCTGAGCTCTTTTTTTCTACCTAATTCCAATTATTCATTCAATTGTTTCAATTGAACAAAGAAATAAATGTATGGGTGACATGATGCAAATAAAGCATCAACCTCTAGCATTAACTTTGTCTCTACTAATGCCTCTAGGGATGATACAGACTGCATGTATTTTATATTTATATTTTACAATATAAAAATGATGGCTACAACTCAGCACTTTGGAAGGGTGCCCACTTACCCATAAAATGACAAATAAGTAAAATGTATCCTTAGTTAGACTTACTTCTACGTGTTATATTTGCTAGTAAAGAAAGTTATTATGAATTTATTGGAAATTTACTGGAAAGGAAGCCAACCCTGAATCTGAGGCAATTTCCTTCCCTTCCAAAACTAGAAGGTTAGACAGTAAAAGTGCATCTCACATTTCCAGCAACTCTAAAATGATCATTTGTTTTAAAGAAAGACTGTAGTGTTGTGGAAAACCCATTCTAGTAAATTCAGAGAGTGCTTTCTTACATTGTAATATTTGATACCATTTCTAAAATAGTACTTGATTCTTACAAGATAACATATGGAAGAAAATAAGACGTTTTTGTAAAAAAAAAAAAAAAAGACACTGTATCATGCTTTATTGATATTAGTAGCCAAATTTGAAATATCTGCTATCAGATTTGAGTAAGCAAAACTTCTTTTCTACAAGTGAAAAAGTTAGCATGGCAGTCAAAGCACCCCAAAATCCTCCCAATAACCCCAGTACATCTGGAAATACCAAGTTACCTGATCTTATAAAAGAGTTCCCTTAACATAGGGGTGTCAAACTCGCAGCATCACATTGTCATCATGTGACGTACCATGACTTTTTCCCCCCTTCGCTAAAACAAGGGTGGGGGTGGCTAGCGTGTGACGCAACCAGCCTGTGGGGCGCGAGTTTAGTGCCTTAACACTAAAATCACTGATATATTTATATTTATTAAAGTGAATATAGGTAGTCTTTATATTAGTCCCAAAATTCCTGTTGCTAAGCAACAGTTAAGTGAGTTTTGCCCCATTTTACATTTTTTGCCATGGGTTGTTAAGTGAATCATGCAATTGTTAAGTGAATCATGCTGTCATTAAGTTTCCTCCATTGACTTTACTTGTCAGAAGCTGGCAAGGAAGATTACAAATGGTGATCAGATGACTCCGGGACTGTGCCACTGTTATAAATACATGCTAGTTACCAAGCACCGAAGTTCTGATCATGTTACCATGGGGATGCTGCAACAATTGTAAGTGTGAAAATTGATCATCGGTCACTTTTTTTACTATCGTCCTATCTTCGAATGGTCACTAACTAAATAGTTGTAAATCAAGTAGTACCTGTAGTGCTTCCCAGAATGGGATGACGACTATATACCCAAATTTTTTTAGCATAAGGTAAATACATCCCTACAGTTAGTTGGATAATTTTTTTCAAAATTTGTATCCTATAAAAGTTTCTTGGCTAACTTTTCCTAGATCCACATCTGGTATAAAGTAATTTCAAGCATCATATTTTGATGTTCAGCTGGGAGGTTAATCAACTAATTTGGGGGATTCTTCTGAACCCATCATTCAAATCTAATGTTTCTCAACCTCAGCAACTTTTAAGACAGGAGAACTTCAATTCCCAGAATTCCTTAGCCAACAAGTCCATGCAACTGGTCTAAACTGCCTTGGCCCAGCTGGCGTAGTGCAGCTGCCCATTCCTAGAATCACTTTGATTGCCAGAATTAACATTAGAAGGAAGTCAGAATGGTTTCTTCAGTATACCTCCCCTACACATACAACCACCATCTGACTATTAAAATCAGCCTAATCCAAGCAAAAGCCTTCCAGAGATGTTCCTGGCTGGTATTGCCAACATCTGTTAAGGAAGGAAAATGTGGGAGTTGAGATTTGAATATGCCTAAAGAACTCCAAGATTGCAAAAAAAACCTGACCAATCAACACCCACAAGCATTTATCCAGGTCCATGTGTGCTCCCTGAAGAATGCATTGAGTGCAAGAAGGATCTGGAGAGTTTGTTAAAGAGCAGAAAGACCCCAATGGTTTGAACAAAATAAATAAAAGCTCATCTGACAGTAAAACTGGCTGAGCTGGCATTGTTTTCTGCTCCGCTGGCAATCACGCCTAGCCAGTGCACTCAAGTTGTATTTTACTGTTGATTTTTTTTTGGCCCAACTTTGTGCTGCCTTAAGTTCTTTCTTTAAAAAAAAGAACGGTGAGGTGTAAGCATTCTCGATAAACCATATTTTTTAATCAAGGATGTTTCTCGAAAAATAGCTATGTGCTGTTGCAGAAAAAAAAAAGAGGAAGAAATTTAAAAAAAAAAGAGCGAGCTTAAAGGCCAACAAATTTATTAGGGCATTTTTTGCCATTCCTCTTTGGTAAAGTCTCACTTCCCCCGTTGCGATCCAGTGGAATATTTCTTACCCTTATGTAAAACTCTACTTGGCTTTTCATTTTATTTTATTTTTTACTAAGAGCGCGCTTAAACATCAACTCTTCCGAAGTCTGGTCTGGTAGCCTTCCATGGAAAGGCAGGCTACTCGTTTCCGCAAAGTGCCTTTCCCGTAGTAGCGACGTCGCTTGCCACCGGCTTTCGTGCCTTTACACACACGAAAGAGGAGGTGCAGGCGCTCCCTGTCCGTATATGGAAAAAGAGGAACACACACACTTCCTTCCCCTCCTGTCCATAAAAAGGTGTGTTAAAAGTACGCGAGCCCGTCGGGAATCTTCGTAGGAAGGAGGGGGTTGCCCTTCTCCGGCCGCGCGCCCAGCGCTGAAACTCTCACCTGAAACTCTCTCGCCCTGATTCACCCACTTCCTCCACGCCTCTTC
>JANHFL010001391.1:163994-200901 GCA_032468155.1 Oxyrhabdium leporinum
CTCCCTCCCTCCCTGACCGCCCACTCGCCCCTCCTCCCCCCGGGCGGTGTCCCCATTCCAGTTCTCTGGCAAAGAAGGGAGGAAAGGCGGGCGGAGCGAGGAAGTCGGGTTTTCTTTTCCCCAAGTTTGTTCGGGAGGCTCTTTGACTTGAGAGCCTGCCGTATAAGAAAAGTTCCTCGCGGGTTTCAGGATGCCAGTGGGGATCCTATATCCTCTCCCCCTCCCCCCGTTCGGGTATTTTGCTGTGACGTGCAATGGACCTTCCTCCCATAAGGAAACGGGACGCGAGGGTTTTTTTTTTTTTATAAAATGGAGGAGGAGGAGGAGGGTGGAGAAAGGCTCCCTTTTTTTTTCCGCCATCCGTCGGCGTGAGAAGTTGCTGGCAGCTGAGATAGGAAGTCCTGCGTTGCCTCCTTCCCCAATGGGAGTAAAAGCACTTTTGTGGGACTTTCGAAAACTGCTGCTGGTGTTTAAAAGCAAACAAAAGTGCTAGCTAGCTGAGCAGTTATTAGATCCACAGTCATCTAAGCCGGTTGTAACTACAGTATGCGATTTATTTATTTATTTATTTATTTTTTTAAAAAGATGATTGTCAGAGAGGAGCAGGTTTCAGAAAACTGCTGTCTTAAATCTTTCTGGTTTAAATCCTGTGTTGATATATAAAGACCTGCGGAAGACAGCTTATGAAACAATCGCTGTAAATCTTTATGGACATATATATATACATATATATACATACATATATATACATATATATCAAAAAACAAATATATATACATATGTATACATATATGTGTGTGTGTGCTACTGCGTTAAACCATTAGCCTGCCATATTTTTTTAAAAAAATTGGGCTTCTGTTATATATTACTTAAAAATTCCAAGTTTCATAAATCTGTTCTGATAGGTTTTCTTAAAAAATTCAGATCTGCTTTTTGAATGGACAGGAAAGTTTTTGTTATTTTCCTATAAGCTGCCTTTCCTATAAGTAGCATTAATCATAAACATGAATATTATTATGAAAAGTAACTATATTCTTCCAGTATTTTTTGCTGACCCTGAGAACAAGTTGGGTATCTTTTCTGATAAAGACTATTTTAGAGACTTGGTATTAAACTACCTGGAGTTGAGTGGTGACGTGAAACATTCATAGCTTGTGTTATAATATCAATGTTTATGGTTCAAATATTAAAAATAGTGGTGTATTATTGTATTATTGAATATAGTAAGCACATTTTATATATGTGCTTATAAAATATTTTACATGGGGCTGTTGGCACTGTAAATTGAAATTTAAAGAATGCAGGAACAGTCATGTACAGTCTGTGTGATAGGAAATCCTGCCACTTCACAGCTTATGTACCACCTGAATATTACTTTCAAAGGCAGCAGGATGTGTTTGTAACAGTGATATTGTGAAAGAGGATGTATCTGAAGACACCAGAAATTGTACTTGATTGAAAAATGATTTTACCTTTGACGAACATGAAAGCAATTCAGTTTTGTTCCTGCAATACCATTAAGATTACCCATGTGTTAATAAAATAAGGGATTTACTAATTTTTGTGTGTGCTTATGGACTACATCTGTAACTTTGTGTCCAAACATTTTTCACCTTCTGTTGCTTTTCTGTTTTTTTTTATTTTGTAGAACTGTAAAATAGCATTCATTTTTTCCAACTGTATGTTTTACAAAGACATCTATTATGTCACTAGTAGAGACATTGTGATGAAATGCATCAGATTTTTGCTTATTTATTTGTCCTAATCGAAAATTTCTTCATTCCCTTAGTCATCTCCGTCCCCTTTTCCACATGGTAGATATTTAGTATAGCATACTTTCTTCTTTTTAAAAAGACCCTGTCTCTTTTTGTTACTAGTAAAAAGAGAAACCCAACTTTGAGCAGATGCTTTTGGAACCCATCTTAGATATGAATCTTAGGTTAGAGCATAACCGAATTGCCCTTTACTGCATACATCTAAAAATAGGCATGGTTAAGGTCCACAATTTGGACCCAAATGCTAGGCTGTGTTAGGCAAGAAACAATATAGTCACACATATAAGACAAAGATGAATTTTGAAAATTATACAGTCCCAATGAATACATTAAGATTTTTACATTAGTTTTTTCTCTGTGTGTATTGATATATAAAGTGATGTTGTGAACGCTTCAATTAAAAAGTAAAAGTTTCTTATCAATGTGACATGCAAGATTTTAAGCTGAAAACTATTTGAAATGAAGTATTCTAGATTGTGATTTAATGTGGCAAATTAGAGCTAGGGAATGCTTTTCCAACCTGTTCTGTCTTAGAAGATAAGGTGGTGTCAAGAACAGAAATGGACAGCTATCTTACTAGGTATTCACCTGAGCTGAAAATTCCTATTTTTAAACGGCATTGCCAAATATATGGGTATATTGGAACACATTCTACAATGGGCTGCCCTTGAAGACCATTGAGAAATTTCAATTGGTCCAGAATGAATGCCTTGATATGCCCATGTGACTGTGAGCTACAGTGATTACCAGGTTACTTCTTGGTGAAACTCAAGATGCTAGTTATGACCTACAATGCCCTACATGATAATTATTTAAGGGATCACTTATGCCCCTTGGTGTCTTCCCAGCTGATTTGAACTGAAAGAATTGGTGCACTCCAGGTCCTTTAATTAAACAATATCTCTCAATGCTGCCTTGTGGAACAAGGTTACCCCATAACACCCAGATGGCTCCCACCTTGCTGTCTTTACCAGAGGCCCAAATAGATCTTGGCATTCTCCCAGGCCTTGGAATGGGGACTCTGTTGTTAGTTATTGGATATTGGTAGATTGTTGTGGAGTATCTGAAGATTGATTACAATAACAGAATTTTGCAAGTCTGATTATTTATCTTCTTCCCCCTTATTTGTCAATGAATTATGGAGGTGGCTGCCTGAACTACTTGTTCTGGACCTAAAAATGTTTCAGCCCCTTTTTTCATAGACAGCACACCTTGAATATCTCAATCAAGGTCACTTCCTTATTCTCTATAATTGTGAGACACGCAGAATTGTTTAGAGTTGGACACCAAATCATATAACGATTATAAGCAATAATAAATATCCATAAATTTTAAGGCTGGCGTACTATGTATGATTTGATATTTTTGTAGCACTGCGGATGCCTTCTTGATTAGCCTTGTGTTTAAAAAGGAGTTGTGAAGAGAGTTTGATAGTATATCTTCAATCCATATTTGTGCAGTTGCTTCAGAAGGGTTAAGAAAATAGCTATATACTACTCCTTTCGTGACACTAAAGCACGGGTGTCAAACTATCGCGTCACAGGCTGGATCGTGACTTATCACAACCTTTTTACCTTTGCAGAGCTGGGGTGGGTGTGGCCTGCACATGACATATCCAGCCCACGGGCCACCAGTTTGACAGGCCTGCTCTAAGGCAAGAGCAACTTTAAAACCCCCAATTTAAAATCTCTTTGGGGCTTTGTTTCCATTTGTTAAGCAAATTATGAGCTTGGAAATTTGGGAGTATATTGTGAGTCATATAACTCTTCTATAAGAAGCTTACTTCTTCACAAAATGGTTGCAATGAAGGTATGAACAGTTATGAGATCCCAGTTAATAAAGGACAAATAATTACAGTGTTCTGGCATCCTCTCTACCCTTCCCCCAATGGTTTTGTGGGGAAATGGGTGCATTTATAACCAAGCATTAGCCTTAGATTTTCACTGTTTTTATTTTCCAATATTGTCATAAACACAATATTGGGCCATACAATGTTTTTTGTGAAATAATGACAATGCTAAAACTTGTCAATATTGTGCTTTGTAACAAGCCAACTCCCCATTTAAAATTAAAAATCTAAAGAGCTCTAAAGTTATAGAAGCCAGAAGATCCATTGATACATCAGGAGATGTTCATCGATACAACATTTGCTCTGGGCACCATTTTAGAGACCTTCATTTTGAGTTGTGTATATATGTATGTATGAGCAAACAGCACTTTTTCATATATGTGCCCCTTCTGTGATCGAAAGATTTATTTATGAGCAAACAACACTTTTTCATACATGTGCCCCTTCTGTGATCGATTCCTTTCGGATATGGAAACAATTCTCCCTTTAAGTTACATGATATTCTTTCTCAGGGATAAGGACTCATACTGCATTTCCGTAGGAGGTTTTCTTAAGGGCATGCTTGGGCATTAAAAGATAAAAAACTTGGCAGAGAGAATTCTAGAGAGATGCTTACTGCAATAATTATACCAGAAGATGCCATTCTAAATATGTTTACAGCAACGTGTGCTTCAAGTAGAAAGTAACACGATATATCACACAAATTTCTCCTGGCTTGTATTGAGGGTGGTTTCTTACTAACTTTTTGTTTAGCATTGAGAAAAAATATGTGAATATACTGTAGCTATTTTTGATAGTCCATAATATTAAATTGTCACTAAATGCCATTGAAATTCTTACATATTTACAAGTTTTCATGTGGTAGTTAGGATAACTTCCCTTGGACGTTAGTAGACCTAACACCAACTTGGTAATTTATCTTCTTTCAAAAGTAGACTGAGATTTTCACCATTTATTTATATCAGCCAATGGGAAAACCGAGTAATGAAAGTGCTATCATAGAATGAAAAAAAATCACTAAATAAAGTCTAAATTCAGGATGTTCCTACAGATACACTTTCTTGCAGGAGTAACATATCTTTTTCCCATTACTGTGTGACTGTGGAACCATCCCCTAATTGGTTCATCCAGTATTGGTTTAATGTGAGTGCTCAAAATAAACAGTATTAAAGAAAACGTGTTCCATTTTTTGTGATTATTGTTTTCCCCATATAAAGTCTCTGTGGCGTATGTGTTGTGTAATCAAAAGTTCTCTGGCTAGGAGGATTGATGGCTATTATATAATCTGCCAGACAAGCATAGTATAGTACTTTTATTAATGATGCAGTCATTTAATTGTCATCTAGGCTGCTTGCCAAAACTACTACAGTATCTCTTGCTGTATCTAGAGTGGAAGTGCCAGGACAAAAAAAACAAGGGTAAAGTTTTTGAATGGACTAATGACATCACCGTATTGCTATTTCTGCTCAACAATTGCATACGTTTTAAATGTCACAGACATGTTTCATTGAAATCTATGAAGTGAAGGAATGAGATCAACCAGTTGTATTGGAAGGCTCAGAATCACTGAGTTTTTAAGAGTGGTGAGAAAGTCAAAAGAGAAATTCAGTTGTGCTTAAAATAAGGTTATTTGCTGTAATTGTAAAATTTTCAGCAGCTACAGTTCTGCTGTTGCAGTTTTCCATAAACATCCTTAAGATGCAGACATAAAAAACAAGTTTTCAAAATGTAAAGAAACTATTTCCATAGTTTAAAATGTAAATGTAAAGAAACTATTTCCATAGTTTAAAGTTCCTATATTATGGAATAGTATGAGAATGTGTAGCTATAATGTAACATTGGCTTGACCAAAATAAAGCAGCAACATATATCTTGAGTAGTTTGAAAACAGTTCATTCATCCTGTTGGGTTGGGGAGTGTGGTCAATTTTCATATTGCAGCTCCCCCCATATCCATCCATCTTCATGGAAAATTGTCCTGATCCTCAATATATTAAATAGTGTGACTGGAAACTTAGAATTGATTTCTACACCCCAGTTGAATGGTTTGGCTTTGCTGTGCATTGAGGAAGTCTTTACCATTTAGAAACTTTGCTGAAAACAGCTAAATGATACTTTGATTATAATTGATATAAAATTATTTCAAATTGGTTAGTTCGTTGACAGTATCATTTTGTGGTTCCAAGTTGCAGCTACTTTTTTTGGGGAGGGGGGTATCAATTTTGACTCCTGGTGGCTGTGTGCACAAGTTCCTGCCATTTTCCTGGCAAGATTTAGAGAGTGGTTTGCCATTGCCTTCTTCCTATGGCTGAGAGTATGTGACTGGCCCAAAGTCACCCAGCTGGCCTGATATTTAAAATGGGACTAAATCTCAGAGTCTCTTGATTTCTAGCCTGGTGCTTAACCACTACACCAAACTGGCTTTCACTTTTGAATTGCATATATTCAAATTCAAATTTGATTTATTTAAATTGCACTTTTAAAAAGCATAGTATTTCTTCAACTTAAACCCCATTAAGGATACCTACCTGTCTCCATTTTATGTTTTCAAGATTCTTGTTGGATTTTAGTTATTAAGATAATGTCATTCTTGAATGAAATTGATCTGTGTGCTATTTTATGATTGTTCATACACCTTACACTTGAACACATTGCCATAATTAAGTTTTGTTTATAAGACTGTCTTCTGATTTTACTTCACAAATTTCTAGTTGCAAGGTGTCTAATGAGATCTACAGTCAAATCATTATGTGGAAATCAATAAAGGTGCAAAAATACTGAATTTGAAAATGTCCCAGTTCAAGGATGAATTGCTTTTTTTTAGCAAAATGTTGTTTTGGGCATTCTGGAAGTGTTTTCAAGTTCCAAAAAGCTGTGTTCAAGCATGTCTCTTGTTTCACAGACAAAACATTTCTAGAATGCTTGAGAATCCATTTCATACTTACCTAAGCTTACTATACTTACCATTTCATACTTACACAAAACATGGCATTTTGTGTTCAAATAGAATGCTTCAAATTTGGAAGATTTTGTACAATCCTATACAGGTAGTCCTTGACTTACAACCATTCATTTGAAATTACAGCCCATTTCCAAAGTTGCAATTGTTGCAACACTTTGATAGTCAAGGGATCACAGTTCAGGCCCCTACGACTGGCCTCAGGGACATTGCAACTGCCCCACTTGCCTATCTTTCCCTCTTCCTCCTACCTGGCTGGGTTCCTTGGACCCACTTCCCACTTGGCTGGGTTCCCACAGCCCTCGGGTGTGCTTCCTACCCCACTGGATCCCACAATCTTGGGCCTCCTCCCTGCCCCGTCACACCTTGCTCCACTTACCTCATCTGAAGATTGCCTTTCCAAAAGAGCATCCATAGAAGGCAATGCACAGCCTTCCATTGTGGAAGTGGGCAACATTTTTGTGATCTCCCAGAATGATGAAGGGCGGACTCCGCAAGAAGACCATGTACTGCATCGTCTGGGTGCTGTTTTTGGAAAGATGATCTTTGGAAGAGAGAAGTGGATGAAGCCATGATGGAGCAGGGAGGAGGCCCAAGGCTGTGGGACCCAGTAGGATGGGAAGCTGTGCAAGGGGTGCCTTGGGAAATGGGAGGCCCAGTTCAGGCCTGGGATGATGAGCTGGGATAGTGCTGCAGTGCAGACTTAGGCCTGCAGCAGGCCTCCCAAGACCTCCCCCACCCCATCAGGCAACCCATGCTCCACTTAACGACCAGGAGAGAGGGATTGTAGTCATTAAGCAAAGTGATCACATGGTTGCATTGCTTAACAGCAGCAACTTATGACAAATTCTGAGCTCCATTATTGCATAGGTTGCAGACTGTGTATAGAGCAAAATAATTGGATATATTTAAACAATGACATTTTCTATAGAATTGCCTCTAGATCCCCCAAAAATTTGATTCTGAATGTACATAAGTAACATGCTCCCATTTTATGTGATAAAAAAGTAAATGTTTAGAAGAAGGTGTTAGTAAGAAGACTCAACATTGATAACTTCCTAAAGGCATGCAAAATACATTACACTTGAATAAATTTTCAGATCTGTGATTAGAGTGAAGTAATACTTGCAAAAAGAACAGTTGTCTTGCCACACTTCACCATGTACTCGTCTTGTAGTTTTGTTAGATGGAAACAGCCATTATAAAAAATGAGTAGAACTATATTGGCTACAATAATTGAACCTTAGCATTTTTATGAAGGTCCAGGAGAGTCTTTGGTTAGAACTAAATTAGTATTTGTCTTTGGTATAACTTAATATGGAATATGCTCCCTCTTCCTATTTTCCCTGCAACAATAACCCTGTAAGGTATGTATGCAGAGGGGAGGGGGTGGTAGTAATGCAGTATACTGAATATAAGCATTGTGCCAACAGAATATAAAGATGCAGTTAGAATAATGTTGCTGTGTTTTTTTTACTGCAAACTCATGAAATGATTGGAATGGACAGTGTATCTAGTCCTTCCTCTCTATAGTTAGGATCATTCCTTTTAAAAGTCACCTTAAAGTGGTGGGATATTCTCTTTTTTTAAAGAGCAGTTGATTTGAAGGAAAACTATAGGAAGGAAAGATAAGAAAAATATTGGGATAAAACTAGGTTCCTTTTTAAAGTTTAATCTAAAGCAAGGGTTCCAGGATGGCATACAAAAGCTTAGATATATCAACATCAAAATTAATTTTCTTAAATAACCAAATTTAATCATGTGATCTTAAGCTATTTTCAGTTAATTTTATGTTTGGTGCCCTGTGCAAGATTGCATGGTGGCATTCAAAAAGGTTGCTCCCTGGGGTTAAAGATCAAGAAAGAAATTGCAACTACTAGTCTATATCTCAATTTGATTAGCTGTTCAGAAAAACACTAATGATACATGTAAATGGCTCTATTTGGGGTCAGACTTTAGTCTGAATTCAGTTTTGAGTAACCTCTATTGATTACAGTGAGTTTGCTGCATAAATAGACATTTGTGTTGTTTAGAGAATTGAAATGATTTAATACTTTTCTTTTCCAGAAATGACTACCATTAATACAGGAAATGTTAATTTCAAATGGGATCCAAAAAGCTTGGAAATAAGGACGCTGGCAGTTGAAAGACTGCTTGAACCTCTTGTTACCCAGGTAATAAAAGCTCTATATGTTTATCCTTTTTATTAATGTTCTGGATCTCCAGTTTTACATTGGAGAACTGATAGATTAATTGCATTGTGTTGCTAGTCAGTTTGGCCTACATTAAGGATGCAATTGGAATGTTTTCTGTTCATAGCTTTCTTTTTTTGCCTTTATAAAGCCATATTAAATTAGAAAATATCAGGATTTTTTTTCCTTAAAAAAAACTGTAAAGCTGAAATATAACCACATCTTTTATGCAGTAAATATAGAAAGTCCCAAAATGTTGGGCTTAGAGATGGGGAGATGGTGTTGCAATCCTACGTATTAAAACAATTTAGTAGACTGATGAGTAAAAAAAGAACATCAATCCCACTCCTGTGCTTTCTTTTAAAAATGAATTTAAGTAAGATTAAAATAGCATCCAGAATTAATAGAAACTTTAAGAAAAACACTTAAAACTGAATCACTGCTTTATTATTAAAAAAAGTAAGACTAAACATCATTGGCTTTTTGTCCTTAATCTCATAGCAAATTAACTATGCTTAAATCCCATTTAAGTTATTGGAACTTAAATGGCCCAGAGCTAGCCCAAATAATTTCAGTAATATTTAATTGTAACCAAAATATGACCTAAATAGACTTTTAAGTTTATGTTGCAAAGTCCTGCTTGCACACATTTCTCCTTTCTCTGTTCAAAACATCCCTTCTCTTATTTTTTTGGTAACTATAGTTGGTTTGATATCTCTGCCAAACTGAGTAACTCCTAATTAGAATCCAGGTGTCAAACGATGACCATACCTAACTTCACACCTAATATTAACCCTAAATCAAATTATAATTTCTGAGCCAATTTTTTTTGAAATGGCTAATCATTTAATTTACTTAAAACTAGAAATACAGCAAAGGTAGAGCAGTGCATGTGAGCCTGAACGAACAATGTCTGTAATTATATTTAAGAGACAAAATTTGAAATCAGTGTTTAAATTTAACTCATTAGCCCAGGCCAAATAATGTCTGGAGTCTTTCTAAACATGTCACAATAGCTGTAGGCGAAGAGCAGGCATAGCTGGCGGGGGCAGGGGGCGGGGCGGGGGCCAGAATGAAATGTATCATCTATTTAGAGTCCTTGCATTGCCACAGAGATCCAAGTGCAGCCCCCTGCCCATGAATTCTGTTAACCCTTATCTAGCACCAATTTAGTGCTGAAATTAATTTTATGTAAGTTTGAGTAAATCTATGATGCAATTTTATGAATGGTCCTGATTCTTTGACCCTGACAATAGGTCATGTAATGTGTCATGGATTGAATGCTAAAAGATAGGGGTTGACATACCATTAACAAACTGAATAGTAAGACAATGGTAAGACAATCCTTTGAGAATTAAACAATACAAGAATAGGTACGAACATATAAGAGTAAAGAAATAAAGTTGCTTCTAAACCACATTTCTGTATAGCTTCCGTTTCTCATTTCATGTTTTAGAATGCTACAGGTTCAACTTAATAAGCTAATCCTTGACTGAAGGTTTCACAAGTATTCCCCCAAAATTTCACATTTCTGATTTATAGATATATGAAACTCAACCAGGATGTATAAATGTTTTGAATATTTCCATATTTTTAATCTGAGTTCCAAAAAAAAGCCCTTTTAGCAGAAGGTTTGTTTACTTAAATATAGGGTGTATTAGTTGAGTTATCTTGTTCAAGCAATGAAATAATTTAGTTGGAATCGTATTCATGGGGAATTTCTGCCATATTAAAGAGTTAAAAGCTTTTCAACTGAAAAATGGATCATATTATGCTGTTTTCAGGTTACAACATTGGTCAATACTAGCAACAAAGGTCCTTCCAACAAAAAAAGAGGCCGATCTAAAAAGGCGCATGTTTTAGCTGCATCAGTTGAGCAAGCAACAGAGAACTTTTTGGAAAAGGGGGACAAAATTGCAAAGGAGAGCCAGTTTCTTAAAGAAGAACTGGTAGCAGCTGTGGAAGATGTTCGCAAACAAGGTATACTTTTGATGAAGTTGTAACTCTTATGATTGTCCACATGTGTAAATTGGCTCACAGGTATTACCAATTTTAAAAAAAGAAAGAGTTTGCCTGTCAGTATGTGCATATATTTAAACACCAGTTTGGGGATAAGCTCAGCTTTTAATACGTGTCGGCATGTTTTATGTAACTATATTTATGTATATACAGGGCCTCAAAGAAATGTATATAGTTATGCCACTCTCGGCTTAATCTCACAATAGTCCTGTGAGAAGGGCTGGTCAGAGAAATATTGAATGACCTTGAATCAGCCGTTAAATTTGTGGAATCAAATTTTGTCTTTATTGACTGATGTCTATGAAAGTTCAGCTTCAACAACATTTTTTTTAATAAAATTGAAAATGGTTGCATTATTACCCCAGAGGATTTTGTTGGGGTTGTTTGTTTTCTTTACTTCCAAAAAGCTTAGCATAAAATTGGATGATCTTAAATTGTTTTTAACTTAAGTGGTTGTATTGATATCTCCTGCTACTGAAAAAATCCAAAACAATCTTTTCTTCCCCCACCCCCACCCCATTTTTAAAACGTTAACAGAGCCTGTTATCATCTGACAAAAAGCTATACTTTTAATGGGGCTATGAAAAATATTTAAAACAAGGTATTTGAGAACCCACAATGGCACATCCAGAGCACCCTTTTTGCATAATTAAAACAGGCGCATCCCTTTCTCGGCTTGTGCAGCTGCTCCAAAAATCTCCCTGGTGTCTTCACATTAACGTGCGTGCAATTTTGCTTCGTTTTTCCCAGCAAAGCAAAGTAGCTGTTTATCCACGTGTATGTCAACAAAACCAGGAGCAGTTTCCAACTACATTTCTGAAAAGATAGTATGTTTTAATAGTTCAAAAAGGCAGCGCTCTGTAAATGTATTCCAAGTCACCTTGTTCAAGATTTGCACAGGCCAGAATTTGAATATTATTTAGCAATTATTGTCAATATTTTACATTTATTTCCATTTTGTAACTGGACTAGGCTGTCAAGTTGTACAGTATTTGAACTCGAAAGATATTTGAAATCCAGCATAGATATCAACGTCAGTGCTTCTATAATGAAGCCATCTATGCCTTTTCCTGGGCTCGCATGATATTGCTGAGTACAATCGGACAAAAATACGGCTTTTTTAAAAAAGCCAATAACACAGTTTACTCATCTTTCCAGCTTTAGGTTGAATATTTGCACATTCTATTAAGGCCTTTGAATTCTATATAAGCAGCAAATCCTTAATCTTGCAATGCTTGCCTAAGTGCCAAAAGTAAATTGTTTTGGAAGAGAATATGATGAAAATTATAGCGATAGATGTTTTAATGAGAAAAATCCATGCCGTTTTGGCTAAATTGGGTATGCTTTCCTAATCATCATAAAAACTGAAGCCTTGCAGCTACTTTCTGTATATATAGGAGACTTGATGAAGAGTGCTTCTGGAGAATTTGCTGATGACCCCTGTTCTTCTGTGAAACGAGGGAATATGGTGAGGGCAGCTCGGGCCCTCTTGTCAGCAGTTACCCGGCTACTCATTTTGGCTGATATGGCAGATGTCTACAGACTACTTGTACAACTTAAAGTTGTAAGTCTTGAGTATATTGTTCACTATTTTAATGGCATTATAATAAAAGGAATTCAGAATGATCATTTCTAACTTGCAGAAGGTGGGTTGATAGGGCAAGAGCATGTCCTTTATACCCTGCTTTGGAGTTTTTAAGAAATGTTGGATTATTGTGGAAACAATATTTTGGTCTAAGTGGAACATTTCTGTAAAACAAAAGATCTACTCCTATATTGTTACATGTTGGTTGAGAGATTTGCCATCAGTTGAACAAATTTTTACCCCAGGCAGTTCTTTAATTTGGATCTGATGTGTCCATGGCCTTTTAACATAAATTGCTATTGCTAAATTCAATATAAAACATTAATAGCTTATTGAAATCTAATATTCACAAACATAATAGTTTTTTTCTTGCTTGCTAGCGTGTCTGATTTTATTGATTTGCTTGGGGTTGGGGTTAGACCATATTTCAGTTGCTTCGGTATAAATAACTGCTTTTGAAGAGTTTATACTAAATTTTACATATTGTGAATAATTTAAAACTGATTTTATTTTCTAGGTGGAAGAAGGCATTCTAAAACTAAGAAATGCTGGAACTGAACAAGATTTAGGAATACAATATAAAGCTCTTAAACCAGAAGTGGATAAGCTTAATATAATGGCAGGCAAGAGACAACAGGTATAGTAATTTTAGGATTATATACTTTTCTAAAATCTGACTATTATAATACAGAAACAGTTGTAATAGAAATTGTCAAAATAATAACATTGACCATTGTGAAAAGAGGATGTATAAATTGTGATGTAATTACAGGAGCTTTTGGTTTTAAAGAAAGTCAAAGCTGCCACATGGGTAGAGAAATGCTATATCTACACCTTGATGGAAACCAGCCATATTAAAGGGGTAGAAACTAGGAGACAAAAGATATTTTTGACAGCTTGTAAGTAATATTGCTGAAAGTCATGCCATAATAAGCTTGGAAAAGTTACATGAATCCACCCAATTTTGTTTGAGTACTCATGTGACCACTTTACTACCAAAAAACCAAGTTTTTTTGCAATAGAAATCTGTATTTTATTGGCTCCTGCCTGCAACATTGCTGCCTGGCTCTTTCTTTTCTACATTATGCTGCTCATGTAATCTAAGATATGTAAGGTGCCATTATCTTCAGTTTGATCCTTTTTTCAGAAGAAACTATTCAAAATGGCTCCAATTTACTACAAACACTCTCAGAAAATATATTTCAGTGTAACTGCTTCTAACTCGTGTCCTAAGGAACTGGCTGAATGTGGAGAAGGTCTTTAGTCAGCTGCCTCAGATTTGCTAGTCTCCTGAACAGGATTGTTTATTTATTTATATATCAAGCTTCTTAACCGAACATCTCCCTCATAGAGATTAGCAGAGCAGAGTGTCTTGTTACTTGATCTGCAATTCCTTCTCTATGGAACAGGTTAAAATCAAGCTGCCCATTTTTCTCAAAAGCTACAGAACAAGAGTCCTATCTATGCAACTTACTAATTACATAATTATTCAATTAAATAACTTGTTCCAATTGTTTTGTTTTGTTTTTAGCAAAAAGTGAATATGTGGGCAGGTATCTTAGAATGGGAGAGAGTGATGAATAAACTGGTATAAAGAGATGAGAATGATATTTGTTGTGAGACACTGCTGCCTGTTTAATACACACTAATAGATAATGGTATTAAGCTTTGGCTTGTATTTTTTTCCTGCAATTCAGATGGGAAATTTACAGTAACTTCAGTTACAAAATAGACATTTGAGGCTTCATTTTGCCAACATTATTGTATTCCAGAAATAATGTCATTTCCTGATGCATCCTGATATGGGCTACCATACATTTCTTAATTGAAATAGGTCAGATAAGGCAGGGGTTTCCTGGCAACGGGCCATGGCATGCCAGCAACCAGGCCGCACAAACAAGCGAAGCCCCATCCATAGGATGCAGGCAGCATGCAAAACCATGCCCCCTCCAATCCGCCGAAAAGTCTTTCTCCATGGAAACGGTCCCTGGTGCCCAAAAGGTTGGGGGCCACTGAGATAAGAAATGGACAATATGTTCCTCTCCAGGTGCTGTGAGATTGCATCGGCCCCTCTCCATTGGCGGATGGGATTTATACTTGGAGTCTCACATTTGTCACTGCTGATAGAAAAACGAAAGTCCCCAAAAAATTATCCCTAAATAAAATGTTACTGTTTCTGCAGGAACTGAAAGACATTGGTCATCGTGATCAGATGGCTGCAGCCAGAGGAATTCTTCAGAAGAACATCCCTATTCTTTATACCGCTTCTCAAGCTTGCCTCCAGCATCCAGATGTAGCTGCCTATAAAGCCAATAGGGATTTGATCTACAAGCAGTTGCAACAGGCAGTCACAGGAATTTCTAATGCTGCCCAAGCGACTGCTTCTGAAGATTCTGTCCAGCATCAGGGTGGTGGTGGAGAGTTGGCTTACGCACTTAATAACTTTGATGTAAGTTTTAAATTTGTACCATAAATAAGTTTTGGCACTATATTTTTGGAGCAATATGATTGACAGTTTCTGATTTGCAACCTTGACATAAGGGGGAAATCATCATTCTATGATTGTAAAACTAATAAAAGTACTATCTTTCAAAATACAGCAAGATCTGACATATTTGCAGGAATGTGAACTGGGAAATTAAATTAGGTATAACCAATAGCTAATTTAATAATAATGCCCAGCTCAAACCAACTCTAGCAATTTAGAAATGCAAATTGCTTATAATTGTATTTTATACCAGCACTGAAAGTTCTTCTCTTTTGAAAAATCGGGTTTGTATCAATCCATTTAAAATTTAAATTTTCCAGTTTTTTGACAGAAAGGGTAATGGGCTTCCCAGTTTGGGGGCTAGGCTTTCAGATTTTCCAGAATTCAGACAGGCTGTCAAATAACAAGAAATAAGGCTGTTTGTGCTTTCTTAACATAATTTCAGTTTACTCTGTGTTCCACTTGAACTGTTTTTGAATGACACATCTGATACTCATATCTGGTTGAGAATCACTTCTCCCAGTCAACCATATGCAGCTCTCTATAGGTTCTGCAAGGTACTTTTCCCAGCTAAATTGATCTTCCAGTATCCAGCTTTCCCAGCTTTCTTTTTTTTTTCCCCTGAGCAGTTGAACTCAGATTGACCACTTGGAATGAGGTCAAGGCTACTGTGTCTTTTGATAGTTATCTAGAAGATAGAATCTGAGGAGCTGCAGTTTGTATAACAAATTAATAAACACAGTCTCTTAAAATTCCCTTTTAATATTTCAAATAGGTCACTTCTAGCTACATTGTGCAAAGTATGGACATTTGTCCAAAGTGTGGACAAAATAAATCACTCTCAGATATGTAAAATATTATAGAATATACAAAAAATATTGCCATAAGAGATTTTACTGAGCAGTGTTTCATTCTTGCAGTAAAATGGAATAACTGATGTTGACCCATTAAAAAGGTCAACAGATAAAAGATAATGGCATAATTAATATAATTAAAATATTTGGAGCTGCTGATACGAAATCAAAGAAACCTTAGCATCTATGAGAATTTTTAAGAAAAACAAAAAGCTGCTGATTTTTTTAAAATAATAAACCTGGTTAATGAATATTACTTTAGCATTAAAGAATAACAGTATACAACATAAGTTGAAAAACTGGAAAACTGACAAACCACAAAACTGAAGTCACTAATGCAATCTTAAGTTCATATAACTCTTTTGTTGTATAGTTTTGTTTTGTTTTTTTTAAAAAGTACTTGAAGCTAAGAAAACAACTAAAATCCAACTGTCGACATAGATCTCTGTAGACTGAGCTTTAGCTTTAGCCAGTGTTACACTGGGTTAATTCTGGGTAGTATATTGATCTAAATGTTGCACGTATTAAACACTAAGATATATTTTATAGTAATTTTAAGAGGTTTCATCAAAAGAGCAGCATGTCACTTTATTAAAAGTTGTAACCCATTTCTTCTTAACAGAAACAAATTATTGTAGATCCCTTGAACTTCAGTGAAGAGCGTTTTAGGCCCTCCTTAGAAGAGCGCTTAGAGAGCATCATTAGTGGTGCAGCCCTAATGGCTGACTCATCCTGCACACGCGATGACCGGCGGGAACGCATAGTGGCCGAGTGTAATGCAGTGCGACAAGCCTTGCAAGATCTGCTTTCAGAATACATGGGAAATGTAAGTAACAAGTATGCCTACAAACATTTCTTTTTCACTGGTATTTGGGAGAACAATAACACAATGTGATTTGAATTAGAAAATGTGTACAGATTCTCTCAAAAGTAAAATTAGGCCATTAAAATTGTGATTGTCCTGTGGTGGTCTGCTATGTTGCATCATTTTATTCAAAGATTCTTTTTTTAAAAAAAAGTTAAAAATAATTTAAAGTAGGGTGGGGGGAATCAAAGAGAACTGTTACAACTGATGAAGCTTCTTGGATAAGAAGCGAAACATTTTCATCTTCTTCCTCAAATAAAAAAACCAATCCAATTGCCTTTTGAAAGAAAGGAAAAAAGCACCTTTGAGACAACTATGATCTGGATTATTGAGAATCTCCATAGGCGTTTAAACCAAAGAGAAAGTTAAAAGTACAAAAAGAAAAAAACAAGGAAATATCTTCCCGTCTTCTTTCCAGCAGTTATAAGTAGAGTTATAGAGTTTCCTTTTACTTTATGGTTAGAACATAACTCTCTTCTTTCTATAATCTATCCTGTCTAATGATCAAACCCATAAATCATATTCATGTTTTTCTGTTTCATGCAAAAAATCTATAAGGAGTTTCCAGGTCAGCTATAAACATAGATAATTGTCTTTTCTCTGATCAAGGAAATCAATTTGGCCATCTTGGCACGTTCCATCATCTTTACCAACCATTCCTCGTTGTCGGTAATGCCAAATTTTTCCTTTGTGCATGTAATAATCTCACTGCAGTTATTGTGTACAAAAACAAATTTCCACAACTTTTTTCCAAACTCTACCAATTCCCCAAAGAAAAACCTCTGCTCTCAATTGTATATTAATCTTCAAAATCTGCTAAATTAGTGTTATTTTTTTATTAATTTTTGAAATTGACTTGAAAGTAAATTAGAATAGTAGAGAGTTTTGAAGGCTTGGATTTTTTCCTCACTTAGAATTGATTCGGTATTAAAAGAGTGAGAGAAATAGTTCTTGAATTTGGCAGAATTCTGGCCGAGGAATGTTAAAAATACATAAGATGTGTAAATTAAAATAATGTCTTGCATATCAAAACCATGTTACAGTTTGTTAAAACAATACACCTACATGTCTACAACTCATAACTCTGCCAGTAATATTAATTTTTAACAGGGTATTTTTTGTGCTTGAGTAGAAAAGGTAAAAGATAAAGGCTTCCTCTGTCCAGTTGTGTCCAACTCTAGGGGGCAGTGCTCATCTTCCTTTCTTAGCCCAGTCACAAATGTACAACTATTGAATAGAGCAGGGCTGGGCAACCTATGGGGAGGGATGTAGCCTCCAAAGCCCCTTTTTGGAAACTCTGGAAGATTATGCCATCACATTTTAGCATTAGATTACTGAAGAATAATGTGATTACTTCCTGCTGATTTTTGGCAAACAATGAAAAAATGGATATATTAAATTTCAAGTACTCTTAGCGTTGCTATCAAATTTTAAAATAACCCAGAAAATGGATAAAAATGTTAAATCTACCCCTTTGTAGATTGCCCAGCCTCCTTCATCCAATGGTAGCTGAAATTCAATGAAATTAAATGTTTAACCATTTAAAAGTTTCACGTATATAAAAATGGCTCAACAAAAATATCTCCCACACTCTGTGGATTAGAGAATACAAAGTGATGTTCCTGGGTTACATCCAGCCTCCAAAAATCTTGGGAGAAGCCCACGGAGACCTTCTTAGTAGCAAGAACGCTCAAAATAATTTATGATGAGCTTATCAAAATTCTCTAAATGAATTATATGTGGAAATACACTTGGAATATAATCAGAATTGTAATATTTATTGGCAGCTCCTAAGTTAAAAAAAAATCTTACTTCAGGTAGACAGAAGTAGTACACCTGCTCTAGCTGACTTAGCATGGCTGTGTTTGTAAAGCACAAGATTGATGTGTTATAATTAACTGTAATGTGATACAATCAACTAATTTACAATCTGTCTTTATGAAGGAACTCTTTCTATTTGAATGGAAGGTAGAAAAGGGAGACAAGCTTTGGAAAAGTAAGAGATAAAGATAGCAACTATACTTCTTGCAAAGAAAAAAATTAGGCATTTTTTTTAATTGAGGAAATGTGAAGAGGTTGGTAAAAGGGAAAAACCCAAGATAAGATTATAGGAAGTATTATAATGTATTCCTATGGTTCTTTTGTTACAAAAACTTATTCTTTTACAATCTCCTCTTTTTTCTAATCTTTCCATTATTTTTCCTTCTCAGTTAAAATAGTGAGCTTTTAGAAAAAAATCGTTGAATAAAATCATGGCTTGTTCTTGGCTTCTTTCCTTATCATGTTCAAAGAGCAATAAGCCAAAGACCTTGGTTTGGACAACAGACTTGAAACTACAGATGGAGTCTTATTGTTTGGTTAATTACACCTGCTTGCTGGAGGCACCAGAATGCCTACATTAGAGCAGCTGACATAATCAGATGCTTTATATATTGGGAGAGAGAAAAAAATCATGGCATTTGGCTTTTAGAAAAAACCTGAATTGTTTGTTCATAATTGACAAAATAGGTTTTAAATATTAGAATCCATGTTTCCCTCTATACATTTAAAAATAAATATACATTTCAAAAGCTGGCATCTAAAACTCTTATTACAGCTGTTGAATACGTTCATATACTTCTTGATAAACTAGATGCTTCCTGAAAAAACACCTAGACTTGAGGTATCTTCAGAGAGCATTCCTGGAATGACTTCCAATAGAGTGTGAAAATTATCATGTTTAGAACAGATTCATGTTTACCTAGATTTTGTGAAATACTTAAGGAGAATGAGGCCAACAATGGTGGGAAATTGAGTGCAGTTTTCTTGCTTTCCTTTGGTAATACCTACCCTAAATGTGAAAACATCCTAAAAGCCAAGTATTCAATATATTTATCTCTCTTTATATTTTAAATATAAAATGTTTAGTTTGTATAAACAATCTTTTGGAAATCTATACTCGGCACATAATTTATAGTAGCCAGGGATCTGAAGAACTCTTAGAGGTATGCTTCAAGTTTTAGGAGTCCAATTTGACTTCTATTTATTTTAACCATATTTTTTTTTGTATTTTATTGAAACTATCTTGTGTACTTACTTTCAAAAGTGGCTTACAATATGGTAGTAAGGAGAGGATGATTGAGAAGGTCTGTTTAGATCCTGGACAATGAGTCTATAGTAATTTATAAAGCCATTCATTTTGTTGTCAGTTGTGCAATTGTAGTACTTAAAGTGCTTAGAAAAAATAGTTACTTTAATTAAATAGCATTTAAGCATATGTTGGAACATTTGGAAATCCAAATAGCAATTTTATATGATAACATTAATTTGATTTAGCAGCCACAAACACTGTACATATGATTCAAACCAATACTACACTAAAGAAAAAATAGCCCTTCAATACATGTGTACCCAAGTTTAAGAGGTATATTTGAGTTCTAAGTAGCTTTGCAAAATTTTCAAAACTGCATCCTTTTGCAAATAAAAGCCCTAGCCACCCTCCTTGCCCTTTGTTGCCCAGAAGATGGTGGGAAGGATTTTACTGTCAATATACTGTTTCTGTCTAGTAAGGCAGGACATAATTTCTGAAGCAGAATCTGCCCCATTCAGAAATCAGTAGCTTCAGTTAATCGGTTTCAGCACTGTTATACTTTGCCCAGAAAATAGAAAACATCTAGAGACTTAAAATTTAAATAAAAACAGTTGAACAGGACTTAATGTATAATGTATGTGAGAAAGTTCTTGGGAGTCAGGATGAAGAGATGATGCCTAAGGAATAATCAGATAAGAGACAGCATAGCCTACAGCTGGATAGTGGTAGGGCAAGAGGCTCAGGGGGTACCCTCTTTAGTTTCTTGGTCTGTAAAGGAGGTGGCAGGAGATTGGTCCTTTCAGAAGACGCTGCTAATGTAGCTTTACAATAAAGTAGAATTAGCTTCTGGTCGTGTCTCCTATCTGGTCCACCTGGTAAAGCTGCTTCACCAATTATGGCAATTTTTAAAAAAATGTTTGACCTTTGTTAATTATAGCGTTTCATGAATTTCTTTTCTGCATTATTGGGAAAATTAAATTCAGAAATAGTTGTGAAATGCCATGATTATGCAGAAAGGAAAATTGACTGTATCAGCAAATCTGCTGATTTTCCCAGTCCTATTTTCAGATACTTGGTCCATTTATGCAATAACATTGTTATATGGATATTAATTCAATTATCCATCACTGGGGGTTTTCAAGAAAAGATTGGACAACCATTTGTCCGGGATGGTATGAGGATTCTTGCCTTGGGCAAGGGGTTGGACTAAAAGATCTCCAAGGTCCCTTCCAGCTCTATGATTCTATGATTATGGAATTTATTCAAAACCTAATACGTATTTGATAGGTTACTCTTAGTTATAAGATGTAGAATTGTGTGGCAAGATCTCAATACTGTATATGGAATACTGATTACAGTATTGCAACTTTTAACAGGGCTCTATCAAATACTAAAGTTATGGTTTAGTACCATAGCCATTTTTTTGTTTGCCTTCTGGCAGAACTGTGAGAAGATGTAACACTTTTGGTTTTGGTTTTTTAATTGAAAGCTTATCTTTATTTAAGAAAATAAAACAACAGATTATTTTAACCTAGCTTATTTAATAACACATCATTAAGATGAACTATGTAAAAAAAGAGGAAAAATTTCCAGTATCTGCAACTCTATAGATCAGTAGATCATTGTTTTCATAGTAGAAAACAATGTTCAGTTTCCAAGCTGGACTACTCTGCTGAGTTTGTCTGCCAGTGCATTAAACTTGCACTGGAGACCCCAGGGTTCTTCTCTTAACCATAGAGCTTGTGTCATTAACTGGACCAATCTTTTTTTCTCAGACTCTTAAGAGTTATTATGGGATACAAGTTCAAGGGGAAGGATTTATATATCACCTTGAGCTTCCAGAAAAGGTGAAAGATGAATATGTAATAAAAAAAAATACATATGCCAGGAACTATTTCTGATTAACAAGGCATCTCTGTCTCTTCTGCTTTTCTGTCGCTTTGAAGAATCAAAAATACGCAGTGGCTGCTAAACTAAGAAATGGTTTCCATCACTAATAAGAGTTTAAGCATTGAGAAGACTATGAAAGGTCAGAGGCATTTTAAGCTTCAATTGATAATGGATTTGTCTATCAGAAAATTAGGCCATTGAAATATCGTTACATTTCAAAATGTATCTAAAAAGCAAATTATTGTCCTCATTTTAGGAAAAGAAAATTACATGCACATTGCTTTTGCCTAATTTCTTTTAGCCTATTTCCAGAGCATATAACCAAAATAATTGAAGGACATCTCAGAATAAAAGTTATTACTACTGAAAGGAGAAATTGTTACTTTTCAGCCTCTAAGAAAAAAAAAAAAGCTAAGACAGCACCTAGAAAATTGGAGTTCTGCCTCTTCTAATCAGACAAGACTATCTTGTTATGGGGGGAGAGGAATTGCTTCATTCAAATAATATGGAATAATTCATGTTTACTTTCTGTTAATATAATGGCATCCTCTCCTGCAACATCCTGATCTTATTTAATGTGAGATATAATAGCACTACTACTACAGTGTGTATGCTGAACAGTATTAAAAAGAGCCAAGTATTCAGATGTGTCTTTAATCCGAAGATATTTTTCTGAAGATATCATTCTGAAAAGAATGAAAAACTGCTCTTCTGAAATATACTGCAGATTTTAGGCATTTGAAAAGTGAAGAGCGGTACAAGGGAAAGGGAGAACTAAATCTTGTCTTTTAAACAAATAGCTATGTTTATTAGAAAACACTGGATAATTTTTGTGGCAAGATTGGTGGTGAATTTCAGCAATTATGATAATTGAAAGCCACTTATGTGTTGAGATGACTAACTTATTCTCAATTTTAGATTGAAAACCCTAGATAAGCATCTCTAATGTATATTAGGCTCACCATATATTAACAAAAATGATTTCCTTCTTAATTCAAATGTGGTAATTCTTATTGCTTATTGTGGTCTTCTGTTAAACTGCACATTTCTCTTAGAGTCATAGACTCTTAAGTAGAAATGGACTTAAGAACTACGTATGTTGCATGTTTTAGTATCTTTTAAGTCTACTTAAATGAATGAAATAATTTAAAATACAAAAACCTGTTCTTACAGGATAGAATCTGAGACTTCATAATCTGTTGACCATTCTGATCCCTTTACAAAATGTTTTTTCTTGAACTTTTTTATCAGTGCTTTCTGTGTAAGTCTTTCGAATGGTCTCAGAGCAATTTGAGACTGATGTTTTTCCTTTCATGGACTGCTAAGTCTCATACTTAGAAGCTTAAACATGGAACAGTTTATATTATATCTCCTTATTTAAGCACTTTGACTAGAAATTAAATTTGCACCTTACTGACCGCACGTAAACTGGCAGAGGAACTGGAGATTATTTTTGTTGTACAAGTGATCAATTTGAAAGGTTTGACTATGTTGGAAAATCTGGTGTTTGATATAAAAAAGATTTTTCAAATGTTATTCTGGAAGGTCCTCTCTCAGATTCTACTCTGTCAATGTAGTGATTTCAGTAAAATGTTGAATAACTGGTGGTTAATTAGTATAAGAAAATTCATAGCATGGGATTATCAAACTAATCTCTTTACATTCCCTTACGTCTATTGGCAGAGCCCAGTTCAGAGGTGCCCCCCAAAAAAGATTTGGTAGAATCTGTTGAAATGTTTTTCTTTATTTTATGAAACAGCCTAGGAAACTACAGTAATCTTAGCACATAAAACTGGAAGTTATGCCCAACATGGGTTCCTCATAAATAATTTGCAGATGAGAAATGAAGAATATGAAAATTTGTTAAAGTATTTGATTTAATGATGCTGAGCTCCTTCCCATTCAAATTTAATATTATGTTCTTAGAATTTTAAAAAGGCAGCCCTCTACAATTTGTCATCCTTAAGAAAAATCTAGAGGGTCGTGATACAGAAATTTTCTGTTTACCTGATATAAGTAACAAAATAATGTCTACTTGATATTGATATAATGATACCGTGACATTGATAATACCCAAAACAAGAGGGCATCATATTTGTATCTTGGAAGCAAAACAATATGCTCATTCCAAAAAGAGATTTTCCTACAACCTGTATTATAAGGAAAGATATAAGCAAACTTAAAACCAAGAAAGAAAATCAAATTCACAGTTTCTTATTTTGAAAGGGCACCAAGAAAGAGTCAGCTTCTAGTTTTATAATGTATAGATTTTTTTAATGTTTTTGTACACTGCACTTACTGCATTATGAACTTCCCACCACCATCATCAAAAATGCACTTGGAATATTGCTAGTAGAAATCATTTGAATTTTCTATTAATATTTTTGACATTTAAAAATTTGAGGGGGAAGATAGAATGATAACTGAAATAGAAGTATAGCATATATCTCTGAAATTGATGTGCAGATATGACCATTATTTGCTTTTCATTTAGATGACATAATTTGTATTATATGATGTCTCAATAAGTTTCCCCACTAAATAGGTCCTGCAATATTAAATTAATATGGATTTATAGTACAGTACTATGCCAGATAAAAGCTTATAAAGTTCAGTCTTTGTATTGGATCTTGGACTGGAAGATGATAGTGAATATAAGCATCACAACTTGTTCTTCCTATAGGTAGCAGAGAACATTTAATTCAGGAATTGCTTGCAGGAACCTTTGCTTTCTGAAATAATGGAAATAATTTATATGTTCAAGGACTGGTTGTACAGTGCTAAAATAAGTGATGGGACCATTATTTATTTTCCTTCTGGGACCGATGTAACTGTCAGTTGAAATATCAACTGTAGAAGATGAAGTAATTCAAGATGACATTCTGCTACTACTAAATAAAAATGGCAAAATCTGTATTTCAGCTTTCGTTGGAGCATTTGGGAGAGATACGATGCTTTGGGCTGGGTGGTGATCAACAGCCTCATAATTTAACACCAGTTTAGAATTAATTCATACAGGTTTGCATATCACCTAAAATTTTATTTAATGATTCAACATTTGGATCTTTGCCAAGGATATATCATACCCATCTTCCCATGAATATGTAATAGTCTGGGGGGGGGGGGGCACTGAAAATTGTATTTAAATTGCTATCAGGTGATGTTAATATTTTGCCTATGGCTTTTGCAAACATTGACACTCTTATTTGATGACCCTGTCAGTGTGAAAATACATATTGGGACTGGTCGTAGTCTTAAATAATACTTGCTGCATTACTGAATGTGATATCAGTAGCTGTTGGTTTTGTCACTTTAAAAAAATGCCCCCTTTTTAGACTGGTAAGGAAAAGCAGAGTAGAGAAATCCAATTAACATAACTAGAACCAAACTGCTCTACAGCTGATATATTTTGGTAATTATTTAACTGTACCATGCAGCTCATATGACTGATGTTATAGGATTAATGCATAACATTGCCCTGCACTTTCTGTTTAGATTAAAACAGTCAAACATATAGGCATGATGATATGAGATACTAGCTAAGGGGCTAAAATTTGTATTCTCAGATATTGTATGACTATGAAAATTATATTATACTTATAGGCGTTTTCAGGTAGTTCAGAAGGAAAAGAGAACAGATTGACACAGGAGAAAATAAATCTCTTAGCTGCTGGTACTTCCTGCAGCATCTCCTGACTTAAGTGAACTGCCCTGAAGAGAAGGGTTAGTAATAACAAAGGGTTTTGACCAATTAGTAAGCCAGTTGTTGCAACTCCATATAGTAGTTAAGTAATATTGGTGAAATAATGTTGGGCTGCATTCTGATGGAGTATCTTATGGGATACAAATGTCATTAAGATGCTAAAAAATGTTCTGTTAGAATGTACGTGTTAACAGAATTGTTACTCAGTTGCCTTACAAATCTTTATACATTTCTTTTCACCTTCAAACTTACAGACTTGCTTACAGACAGTGGGTTCTTGTTAAGTTAGTAAGTGGAAATAGAGACCAAAGCATAGACAGTTCTCAGTTTGGTAAGTGGAACATAGATTCTTAATAAATATTATGCTTCAATGCAGAGAAAATCTAGTTACCAGATGCATAGAATATGCTGTATATGGCTGAAAGACAATGGCTTATCATGTAGAGGATTTGTAGATTTTAACTACTTTTCACTAATAGTTTGGTTTAATAGAGCTTTAAGTAAATACAATCCAAAATATTGAGCTAAAGTAATGCCGATTATAAAACTTGCAAGTACTGAGATTTGATGCATTGGCTTTAAAGTCTGACATTTCCATCCTTTTCACCCTGTTCAAACCTTTGCAATATTTATTCAAGGATGTTTATATAGCACACGCATCAGAAAAATGATTTGTTTGAAAACCTTGCAGCATAGTACAATATACAACGTTATATACTGATTTAAAGAATCCAAGCATCAATATTTTTTTTCCCCACTAACAAATGTCATTGTTGAACTTGGCATGATGGTTAGATCTATAATTTCTTAATTGTATTACATTTAAACTATGCAAATGTGTAGTAAAGTTAAGTTTCATAAAAGCCAAATCTAGAATTTTTAAGATCCAAAAACTGATTATTTGCTTTTCAGAGAATTTTTGTCCTATTTTAAATGACATTATAATATTTCTCCACAAAAAAAATACCAGTCTGAAGTTTAAAAGTTCTTACTCTTTCCACAAGTGTAATTTAATTATATTGCAATCAGTAGAGCCCTCTCCTTGAATATTGGATTGGTGTTTAAATTATCCACTGTTAGAATTTACAGTGGTAATTGAGAGTTCATTCTATGAGAATCATTCAGTGCCAGAGGAATAGTAATGAATATAGACAATAGTTTTCTGGTATTAAGTAGTCAGTTAGGCTTATTGAGGAAAAGAAAGAGGGCTTTTTGCTTTAAAAAAAATCTTAGTGTTCATTTCTTTATATGTCGCTCCTTGGTATGAAATGTATCCCATTAAAGTCAGGAGATATTTAACAAAAGTTGAAGCCCATGTAATATTTGGAGACCACACTAAAATGCTACTGAATTAGCTGTAGCAGGTTAATATTTTGAAGTAATGAATGTGATCTTTATTCAGAAGTGGCAATAGCTATATTCTGAATTTGCAACACATTTAGAATTCTGAATTCTTACTATGGAGTTAAAATAGTACTAAAATCCCATGCTGTAGTAGACTGGAAAATCGTTTTTCTGCACCTTTCTACTGTAGATCACAAGACAACAATCTTTTAAGGAAATTATCTTTTTGTTTTTTGGTTAGTATGTACTTCATGAAACACTGAACTGGCTGAAATGTTGGTAAAATTTAGTAATTACAATGCATCATTTGGTAAAATATTCCCCCTTAAGTCCATTAAATAGATACCCAACAATATTTTCATCCAAATTATTTTTTCTAAATTATATCTGGGGGCTTGGGAGTAAAAAAATAAAAAAAATACACATATAATTACATAACATGAAACAATATACATATTTTGGGCTGAGCATATTTAGATTCCAAACATCAGGAATGCAAATGTAATGCCAACACTGTTATTTAAACACTGAAAATATTGTGGGTTTATTTTTAAAAAAAACCAACACCCTGAAATACTACTGCATCACTCAAAACAAGTTGCTTAGAAAAATCTAGGCTTTCTCAGTATTTGAGTTTTTTTAAAAATGTATCAGATCCCTGCAATTTAAAATAAGTTTATCTCCTTTGTGTTCTTTGATTACCTGTAGATATTACACTTCACATTCTTTATAGGGTAACTGCTGACATTTGCACTGTCCATAGCCATTAATGATGATGAAGGGTCCTTCATGGGCAGGTTCATATTCATTATATGGTCCTTGGTCTGACATATTTGACATATGCAGCCGTGTTTGAGATCGCAGTTGCCTGTGGCTTTGAATCATTGAACACTGCCTAATTTTTCTTAATGTGGGAGGACAGCACTTCCTGGAGATGTACACTACAAAAATGATAAAAAAGAAAGAAAATAATAAAGCCATTGTTCCTGTAATTACCTGCTGGGTGAAGATGACATTGTTTGGTTCAGGCATCTGCTCTTCTGTGGTAAAGGGTATGCCTGTGGTGGTTGAAATTTCTTTATCTCCCACATGGAAATTTGAGGAGCTTATTCGCTTTGTATATTCAGTTGTTGGAGCTCTGTGAGTTGTAGCAATGGGTGTAACAACAGTTGATAAATTCCAGCAAAGCTGAAAACCATAAACTGCATCTAGAATATCCTCTCCCTGGGTATGGTTTGGGGTATGACAAAGGATGGAGTATTCCCACCGACCTTGGAAGCCACTGAGCCATGTGGCTAGTGCGCATATTTTGGGGCTGCATTCCCAGGGGTTGCTGGAGAGACCCACAGTTGTTAGGGTTTTAAGTGAATATAAAACCTTGGACTCCAGAGTGGTTAGCTTGTTGTTATCCATTAGGAGAATTTTAAGATTAGGCATTATTTCAAAAACTGTCGCATCAATGGCTTTGATATCATTTCCAGACAAATCTAGCTTTTCTAAAGTGCTCCAGGTCCATTCCATCCCACAGGTCAGGTTGCTAATTTTATTCCCCTGTAAGAAGAGCATGTGCAGATTGCTTAGCCGAAGGAAGTGAGCAAAGTTAATCTTTGTCAGTTGGTTGTGCTCTAGGTGAAGCTCCCTTAGCTTGGTTAATCCTGCAAATCCATTGCGCGCCAAACTTCGCAAGCGATTTGTGCTCAAATCCAAAAAATCCAAACTACGACAGTCTGAAAACAGGCGGACTGGAATAGTCCTCAGAGAATTGGAACGTAAACTTAGGGTTTGCAGTTTACGAAGGCCATACAACAATTCAGGATTCAAAGCAGATAATTGATTGAAAGAGAGATCCAAATGTTGCAGGTTAAGCAGCTGGCTGAAAGTTGTGTTTGGTAAATGAGATATTTTGTTTGTACTTAAAATTAATTCCTTGAGTTTATATAGTCCTTGAAAAGCATCTTCTCTTACTGTATCAATTTGATTATGGTCTAAATGAAGCCAGGTAAGTTGACTGAAGCTTGCAAACTGATCCCCTTCAAGTTCCATAATAAAATTGTGCCTCAATGACAAACCTAGACAGCCCTTGTCAGTGGTGTTTGGCACTGAGTGAAACCCCTGAGAGTCACAGTAAAAGAGCAGCTTCTCACAACGGCATTTTGGTGGACAAGCCGTGCCCAAGGCAGGCAGCGTTTTAAAAACAATACTCATTGCATATACTGCTGCCAGCATAGGAGCCCCTAATGGCCACTTGAAATGTAAGCCTGCAGAATACAATTCAGGGAAACAACAAAATAGGATATTCTTATCAGAGGTATGCTTAGAACAAAATAAAAAGATTGCTGCAAATAATGACATGCATTAAAATGTTTTGGAGCTTTAATTCTTATTTTAAAAAAATTCTTGGTAGAGATATCTTAAGTTACTGAAATTACTGATAAGCAGTTTCCCAATCTTAAAAAAGTACTGCTTCCTAAACGTGCATTTCAAAAGCTGGGTTAACTGCACATTATAAAACAATGTCAAATCATGCAAACTTACCCATTCTTTTGAGTACGTTGGAGGTTGCATTCAGTCGTAGTTTTAGACTCAACACGGTGAGTCTGTAAAAAGCTCTAACGTTGGCAGCTTTTAAATCATTTACTCTCTTTGCCCTTCTTTCATTTTGGAGTAAATAAAAAGGCTTCACATCCCATTTCCAATATATTCCTTTGAATTCATGACCTTGATTTCCAGTGGCAGATCTGTTAATTCCCGAATCAGTGCTGAGTGGATTGGCAGGTTTTCTTATACTGTACAGCTGCTTAATTGCAAACGCTTTCCACAGCTATGGCTTTTTTTTACTCTTAACTTGTTGATGGCAGATGGGTAGCTTATCACTGAGAGAAGCTTCTGTAGTCCCTTGAATGCATTTGCTGAAAAGCTTTCAGGGCTAAGGTACAGAACGCATTTGCTTATGTGCTGCCACCACACAACTGTATATAGGCTGACGTCATCCTGTGACGTTCCTTTTTGTTTGGGTTTTCCAGAAGCTTTTTGCAGCTTAAAGGCACTATAGTGCAAACTCTCAATTGTGAGATTAGACTACCACTAAGAGGAAAAAAAAGTAAGAATTCTTCAGCTGATATCCAGGAGATAGGAATGATTTTTCAAGAGTCTGTCTTGTAGATTACCTGCTTACTACTATCATCTTAAGCTGTATAGATTTTGATTTTTGTGGTTTAGTATTTGTGTTGATATTCTGTATGAAAAAAAATGTGATTTAGTATTTGTGTTGAGATTCTGTATGAAAATTTTTTGTGATTTAGTATTTGTGTTGAGATTCTGTATGAAATTTTTTTTGTGATTTAGTATTTGTGTTGATATTCTGTATGAAAATTGTAAAGTGGTACGTAAGAGCATTACGCCCCCCCCCCAAACATGCACTCTTTGTCCCCAAAACAACTTAACAGGAAAAACTCGCACATGATATAACACTTTAGAAATTAGTAGCATTCACTTATAAAGGGAATATATTTATAAATATATATCTTATATTAAAAAGACAAGATTTTAAAAATTGTAAAGGTGTGTGTAAAAATCAGTTGCACTGAGCTTTGATGATTCTTCATCTGGGTAGTTCAAGCAGAATTTAGAAACATGTATACAATAATACATACATTCTAAATGCCTTGAGTCCCTGGAAATGTACAGGACAGTACCACCTTTAATTATTAAATATGTAGCTCTTTTACTTCTTAAATTGAACTGAAGAGTGAGCCAGAGGCGGTAGTATTTAACTGCATGCTTGGCTTTGCAGTTATCAGTTCAAATAATGTGAATAAGCTAGTAAATATTTGATTTGGAAATGGTAATATAGTTTTATCCAAATTTGGCAACATTGAAACATTATTCTCAGTTAATAAAAATTAATGCTAATAGGACCTAACCTCACACTTTATATTTTGAATATTATTCTGTCACTGCTATAATTTTTTAACTCGTAAAGTAACCTGTAATTTTTTTATATTCATGTGTGTGTGTGTGTGTGTATGCATATGTATGTATATATACATATATGCATGCATGCATAATATTAAAACTATATTTATGATTTAGCAGTGTAAGCAACTATGCTACTTTTTCTATGCTTATTTTTCTCGGGGAAATTGCTTCCTTTTCACCTAACACTTGTAGAATTCTTGATCACATATTTATGGCAAAGAATATATCAAGAATTTCCAGTTACTGTTTTTAGAATTTTGAATATGCAGTACTTTTCAGGAAAGAAAATGCTATTAAATCTGAATCTTGAGATTTGGCTGGGGGAGGTTACCTACAGATTTTACCAGATCTCATTAGCCAAAGCAACAACTGTACTTGTCTATCCACAGTTAGAATGATGGAAGCTGTTCAGCCATAACCAAGGAAGCACACAGAGTCCAAAGAGGCTCTGACTTGAAGTAATGATTAGTAATCAGCAGATTTGACAAAATAAGAAAAAAGTACCTCCTTTCTTGAAAAAAAGATGAAAGAGGTCTAGCCGAAGAAGTCCGTTCCTGTTCTAGATCAAAAACAGTGGGATGTGGATCTTTTATGTCTGTTTCTAAGTCATGAAGAAACTTCCAAGTGCCTTCGCTTTGCAACTTCCAAATCAGATTCAACATTCTGCTGAACTTTTTGATTGGGAAGGAAAACGTGTTCACAGAGGTGTGTGGTTTTGAAACTGAAGATGCCAGCCTTCCAAATACCTACTGAAAGGCAGCTCCATGCTGTGCGTAGCTATCTTAAAGTACTAAACTCGCCACTATCTTAACTGAGTCCTTTTTATTTTAGATCTTGGAACTCATATTTTTAAATCGTGCATAATAGTTTTCAAATATTTGAGGTACACATAAGGAAGAGACCCTAAATTTTAGACAACGTCCAAGAAATGAAGAGATGAAAAAAAAACTATGAGCATACTCAGTTATTATATTTAATGCATAAATGTTTACTATATCAGACTTAAGTATACCATCTTCTGCTGAATCCAATCCTGGAGGGTTTTCCCCCGTCCAAAGGACCTATGCATATCACATATTTCTAGTCTGGTTTACAGATACTCGCCAGAAGTCACAATCTTAAAAAAGGGCAAAAGCTAAAACTGAATTAATACCTAGTTGTATGTAAAATAAGGCACTTCAATTTTTTAATTGATTCTCTTTGCGTGTGCGTGCGCACACACACGCACACACACACACACAAAGTATTCCCTTTTGCATAAAGATGCAAGTGCACGCACACATCTTCATTCCAGCTGAACAGCAAAAAGAAAAAAAAAGTGGGATGGAGAAAGGATGTGAAAAAGGGATAGTCATATTTGGAATGAAAAAAGAAAAGTGGACCAAACTGGAGGAGAGGGGACAAGATAATTGGAAAAAGAACGATTGGCCCTCCATTTGTAAAAGATGAGTATCTCCTTCAAGTCAGAAGAGGATAAGTAGTGATCACCCTTTCTGCCACACAGAGCTGTAGTGTGTGTGAGAGAGAGGGTGGGGGAGAGAGAGAATGAGAATGACACTATTTAAATAGTGTCTACAGTACTATTAGGAAAGAAAAACTCATCTCCGCTTTAATTAAGGGAATCATTTTTAAATAAAGATAGTAATAGAAAGTCATTTATTTTCCTCCCAGTTTTGCTGTCTTTTTATGTAATTGAATTAAACAATTTAGATTATTGAGTGTATATTTGGATATAGTTGCTTCTGTGATGTGGAAATCTCTCATAATTTTTTCTTGCAATTGCCTGATGCCTTTATGATAGTAGATAGGCCATTTGGCTGCTGTTCGTTAACTGGTCAGATCTTAGAAGAGCCAAAAGAAGGCAAAAGTAAAAATAACTATTTGCAAAGGCAACTGAAGAAGGGGAAATCTTAAAGGTGAAGTTTGAAGAGAAATATTTCAACAAAATGATAATAATAAGTAAAGAAAATGAGGTTAATATTGCATATAGCTAGGCCTGGGAATTCAGATTGTAAATGATTTGCAAGATAAGAGCCAAGTCATGTGGCTTTCAATTTTAAACAATGGACATTAGAATTCCAAGAAACTTTGTCCTAGATGGATGGTACTGTAGTTTATCTTAGGTAAAATCATATGTATGACCAGAGGAATTATTATACATTGGTAGCATATTCAAAGGGAACATGCATAAAAACAGAAGTGGTTCCTCCAGTTCTATGTTCATTTGTTTATTATATTTCTAGACTACCCACCAACTACCTTAGACACTGCACATCATTAAAATATATATCATAGGTCAATGTCGTACAATAAAAACATCTTACTATATAGTGATATACAAGTTTAAATCTTAGCTCAAATATATTTCCGCTCATACTACTAGTCTAAACTTTCACTTATAATGCATGAATTATTTTATTCCAGCAAATAGGTGTATAGACTTTTTGGAAACAGATCATTGGTTTGAATCCAGCTATTGGAATTTGTCTTCATTTTATGAGATTCAATCCTTTCAAAGCACAATTTATTGTTTGTGACACATGATCAATAACTCTTAAGCAGAAAAACATGGAGTCAGCTAGAGTATGCCTATGTCGGAAACCTTGGGTTAGAAATGCAGTAATATGTTTGGCTTAGATTAAAAACCAAGCTTGCTTGTCATACGATATCAAGGCAATCTAGCATTCAGGCTGATGAGGATTAAGTTTGAATTTCTGAGAGGGATCCCTATATAAAGTGTTTTTGTACAGTGTATCATGGCAGCATAATTCCTTGTTGCGCGCCATAGCTACAGCTTCCTTATCCCATTATCCATAGGAATTGGAGATACTTGTAAAGGGTATGACAAAACAGGCTTTGATACCAAACCTACCAGTTTGTACTTGCATTGGATGCAAGGATATAAGGACAGAATTTGTATTGCCACATGCATGTTTTCGTTTTAACATAATCTGGGTTGGCTAGAGTTACTTACATATTATTCTTTGCATCTCCTATTGTATCTGATTTTTTTTATTTCCTGGAGAATGTAGTTATCCATGTTATTTTATTTTTATCCTGCCTTTTTACTTAAAAACCCTCAAAGGTACTAATGCTTGTCATGTTTGCTTTCCGAAATATTGTAAATAAATATAATTAGCCTTATATCCTAGCATAGGCATATCCTGCTTGCTTAGTTAGTGAAATTCAACAGATGTTTTTCTAGTACAATACTGCCACCTGTACAAAAAGGGTCCTTGTGTTTTACTAGTACTAAACATTTTTCTTGAGAAATATCATACCTTCCATTTCCCTTGTCTTTTTGCACTCGTGTATGTGGACACAGAATCTTGGGTTCATGCAACTCCTTCTCTAGACTGTCATGATGTAACAAAGGTGGTCATGTTATAGACAGATGCCAGATTTCTAAACCTAACACGAGTGGTTGGCCACAAGGAACATAAGGAATAACTGGGGACAGAAACAGTTGCTAAGTTAAGTAAAAGCAGTGATGACTCATTTTCTGCAAGAGATGACCACTTCTAAACAGGTGGAACTAATCAGAAAAAGATCCCTAAGGGCTATTTAATCAGACAAGATTATTAGTTTTCCTGGGAGTTAGAACAATCTGTTCATGTAATTAAGAGGTTCATCTTTATTCAGGTTTCTTTTAATTCAACTAATTTTGCATCTGGATTCATATATTATTCTAAGTTATGCTTTGTTTAACTAGGATTTATTGAATAGCCCATAATGGTTAATTGTGCTGAAACTAAACAACCATGCTATGCCAAAGTGCAATGTACAAACCACCTTATCAGGCGCAAATAACCAGAATCATTCGTGGGTAGTCTCAAGCAGAGGCTTTATTGTTAGTCACCGACCTTACAGGAATCTCGCCAGACTTGATTGCATTTTCTCTTGGAATCAGTCAAAAGGCTTCAGGGATTTGGTGGGAGGTCAGACCTGCCCTGCTTTCTGCAGTGCAAGAATTCTAAGCTCAGCCTCCTCTTAACATCTTCCTCAACGTGACTGGAGATTCCACTACACCTAGCAAATCTAGAAATCTACAGGAACTAAGTGTGCAGCTCTAAGCATACTCAACAAAAAAGTGTTGAACATAATCATATATACTTTGTACCATTACATATACACCATGCAGCAGAGATTTTACACATTATCTATGCAAAATGTATAAATAAGTAAAATAAATATAACAAAGCATTATTGCTTTATTCTGAAGACTCTCAAAGATGACATCTCTCTAAAGTTTATCTTCTAAATTGTGTTATAATAGGAAAATTTATAGTTTCAACAAGATTAAAGGATTGTGCCTGAGAATTAATCTCTTCCATGTGTCTTATACTACATAGTTGTGCGTATTTTAAAGTGGCAAAGTTTGTCCATCATATGCATTAGGCAAATAGGACATCTTCAAGGACCCATCATGACCCATGGCAACATTTCCTTTCAGTAATAAACCAGGCTCGTTCTTTAGTCTGAATCTAACCATGATACTGTTCCACAAGTGACTATAGCAGCTTCCTCGACATTGTGCAAAATGAATACAATATAAGAATTGACTCAGACAGCTGGTTAGGAACATTGCTACAATGCATTCCTAATAAGTCTATAAAGTGCAACTAAGGAAGCCAAATATAAAATCTAAACCATGTGCCTTATCAGATATGTAGCACAGATTTTGTATTCTAGTTGCTAGATCTGTCCAGAAACACTTCTCCTATATACTACTGTTTTGATATACAAGACCTCTGCTGATTTCAATTTGCCATTGATAACTGAATGAGTGGAAAAGTCAGTGGAATCTAGACTTGAGCTATTATATAATTATAATTCTTTAATGTAATGCTGCTTTATTTGATTTTCTAGGCTGGGCGCAAAGAAAGAAGTGATGCCCTCAACTTGGCAATAGACAAAATGACAAAAAAGACAAGAGATTTGCGTAGACAGGTACAGTATTGAATATGTATTTAAAAGCTCATGTAGTCTACTATGTACATAGCATACCATTTATTCTAGCAGTGTTTTCATATCTGTCAATCATAGAAAACTAAATGCTTGGATTTTATTAAAACTGGGCAAGCTAACGTTAAGTCTAGAACATGATGCTTTCTTCATTCTGTCACATTCACGAATATAATATTTTTTTTCTCTTCCCCACAGCCCAGTGACAGGACCAAACTGAGAAAGCCAATCTTGGCCTTCCCCATATACCCCAGAGAGCATACTCTTTTATATTAGCCATTAACTGGACAGGAGAACCTAGGATTTTTCCCCACATCTGTTAACAGCAGTCCTTATGTGGATTCTTGGGAGATGAGATTAGACGCTTTCTTTCCTCACCTCAGGAAACATTGATATACAACCAACAAGGAAATAGTCGTCTAGAATAGACATGATTAACTCCTCTCTTTAGTGATTTCAGATGTGTATAAGACAGAGCGCTAGGTAGTAAATGGCTAGACATTCTTGATCACTTGTTCAGCCCTGGATAGATTCTTTAGGGATCAGTATAGATTACCATTCCCTACTATAACAATGAATGAACACTCTTTTTAAAAAAAATAAATAAAATCACTAGGTTATTTTTTAATCTCTTTGTCCTTGGTCACACTGAAATGGAAGCTGAACCTTGTTTTGATCTAGGTCTATTCTGAAAGTAATTAAGTAATTTTTTGACATTTCAAAAACAAAATCCAACCTACATTGAAATAATTATTCTCCATGAAAGGTCACGTATGTTTAATAGAAGGATCACCGGTAAAGTGTTTTTTAGTAATGCAGAAGTTGAAAATAGCATTTTGCCTTGTTGAACAACTTAATTTTGTTTTGATTTCTCTTCTTAGCTCCGTAAAGCAGTTATGGACCATGTTTCAGATTCTTTTCTGGAAACAAATGTGCCACTCCTTGTTTTGATTGAAGCTGCTAAAAATGGGAATGAGAAAGAAGTTAAGGAATATGCACAGGTTTTCCGTGAACATGCCAACAAGCTGATTGAGGTACTGTGATAATTAAATCTGGATGTCACACAGGCATTGTGGGAAATAGATTGTGTCTTCTTTGAAGTATTATTTTATTCTGAGCCCGTTGCAAAATTCTTTCAGTGAATTATACAGATTTATACAGATTAACAGAGTTGTAAGGGACCTTGTAGGTCATCTAGTCCAACCCCCCGCCCAAGCAGGAGACCCTACACCATTTCTGACAAATGACAGTCCAATTCTTGAAAGTCTCAAGTGATGAAGCTTCCACAACGTCTAAAGGCAAGCTGTTCCACTGGTTGATTGTTCTCACTGTCAGAAAATTTCTCCTTATTTCCAGGTTAAATCTCTCCTTG
>JANHFL010001391.1:201001-211035 GCA_032468155.1 Oxyrhabdium leporinum
AAAGGCAAGCTGTTCCATTGGTTGATTGTTCTCACTGTCAGAAAATTTCTCCTTATTTCCAGGTTAAATCTCTCCTTTCCATCCATTATTCCTTGTCTGGCCTACAGATGCTTTAGAAAATTATCTCAAGTTTATTTCTGTGTTGTGGAAAGATTTGAAAATACATTATCTGAAGCACTGAGAAAAATACTTAGTTTATACTGGGCACAACTGAAATGATAGTTATGAATATTTATAATAGAATAGTTTCTCTTTTGAAGTGTAAGAATTCATGTAATAACAGTGTAGGGTTTTAGAGTAAATAACAAATCTGAACAAATCTCTGAATTTAGAAATGACTGTAAAGTGTTCAAAACCACTTAAGATGATGAATAAATTTTTAAATCATCATTTCTCAAGTAAGCAAACATATGCATGAAGATTATGAGCTTGACTTGTTTATCTTAGCCCAAAGGTTTAAAGATAGGGTAACTGAAAATCCAGTCCTTGAGAAAAGTCATTTACTACAAGTGTTCTATAAGCAATATAAAAAGTTTTTTTTCCAATCTAGCTTTTTCCACAAAGGATAGCCTATAACTATGAGTTACAGCTTTACAAATATCAACCTGATGGGTTTGGAGTACTTAATGCTCTAGTAGCCCTTTTTGACAATTGATTTTTACTATTATACCTTGGAAATGTAATCCCACCGCCACCGCCACCCAAAAAAGACCCCAAGTCCACTTGTTTACTCAAATAGTTAAGCATAATACATTTTATGCAAATAAATTCTTAGACTTAAGATGTCTTTGCATTTCACCCTAACTCCTTATTCCTTTGTAGTTGTTAATTAATTTCAAAGCAAAATTTAAAGATCTGCACTTGGACTGGATCACATTCTAGATTACCCAGCACATTAGCTCAAATTGGCACAAATTATTTTAGACAAAAGCACTTACACTTATCCATTTGTTACTATTATATCTGGGAAGATGAAAGTAAATAGAAAACTTGTTCATCAGGCTATTGGTAGCAGCAATAGTCAGCCCGAGGCCATCCGTGCCTCTTAAAATGTAATGGACAGATTCTGAGAGGATAATTACAAATTTGACAAAAAAACATTATTAGAGAACTATATTGAAATTTAATTTGCCTTGTCTGCATTATAAGAAGCATTTCCCTATTCCAAGTTATTAATTACTTTTGGATTATGCAAATTCTCATAAAAGTACATATCTCTCCCCTACTATGAAAAATGTTTTAGTCATTGATTTCTATAAATGTTCCTTCCTAGTTCATAAAACAGTGCATGACAGGATAGACAGAATGCAGACTGATGGCAAATGACTTTCTTATTTGCTTTTACGAGAACCTTAAAATCCATCAGTCAGTGCTTGACAGCAAACACAAAATTAGACTTTAGTATTTGAGCCCAGAAACTTATTTTTAGTACCAGAGATTAAGGAAATAGAGTCTTTTCATGTACAGAAATCTCTTCTTAATCCCCTACCTCAGTTTTCTTCATCTTAGCAATATGATTTATGACGGATTGGAAATAAGTAGATTAATAATAAATTCTTCTTGGTTTAGTAAATCCTGTTCTACCTGCTGCCTTCCTTTCGTACATGGGGTATATTATTTGGTTCTTTATCTTATTTGCATATTTGTATCAAGGGGCAAAGACAATCAGACCTTCATAAAGTTTATTATCCCAAGACTGAATAACATAATGCTTAGCACGGTGAAAAACTGTCAACTAAAGGATGAGTGCAAATAGACAAGTGCACAGACAGAGTGACAGACACTTAAAAAAAAAACATAGCTAGAGGGAGGTTCAACCCCCACCAGAGGAACAAGAATCTGGTGCTGCCAAGCCAATAAAATCATTCTTTGCTGTTTTCATTTTCACTTCCATATTAAAATGTGAGATTACTTACAGTACTGTGGTCTTGGGTGAACTTACTTTTTTTTTAAAATTGAAGTGTTGACTATCAGCCCAGTCATAAACAATGCTTTATCTATAGTTTGTAGGCAAACCAGTATCCCTTCTTGGACTTTGATCAGGTGAAATATTAATGCTGTATTTCCTGAGCCAAATGCTTGTTGTCGGGTTCCTCCCTATCCGATGAACTCCACTGGATGGAACCATATTTTGGTCGTGCTTATTCTGGAAGCTTGACTTTTCAATCAGAGCTCAGAAGAGCAAAGCTGACAAAACTTTATGCCTCCGCTGAAAAGAGCAAGTTTCCATCGCCTTAGTGTCAGACTCCAAAGTAGAATTCCATGCATGGTGAATAAACATCTAAAACTTTCTAGACATTTCAAAGTAATAAGAGTATTTTCTCCTATTTTTTTTTCCAAGGGGGAAGGATGGGGGCTGGAATCGGAAGGCGTGTAATAGATTAGGAAGTTAGTTTGTTCTTTTTTCAAAACCTATGACTGGGGGAACTTGATGATTGATACTTTGAAAAGAGAAGCCTGATAATTAGCTGGAGCCTAGAGATGCTGTTTACCTGGTGGCTTTAACTCTTTTATAACACTAAAACAAGGCTTCTCTCTCCAGTCTTTCTTGATCCACTTAACTCTTCCTTACCTCCATCCAGTTTGATCTCTCAAACTTGTCTTTGTACTGTGTGTGTGTTTGTGTGTGTTAAACAGTCCTCTTCCTCCGGTTTTTTTGTTATCTTTTTCTTCTTTTTCCTGTTCCTGCTAGAAAGGGAGAGGGGCATGTGATCATCCATGGTTATATTTTTTTTGGCGAGAATGGTTTGCATATGCAGTAAGGATCAATACAGGTAGTCCTCGACTTACAACCATAATGGAGCCTGCCCACTATGATCATAAGTTGTGATTATTAAGCGAGGTGCCCACGTGATCACCTTGCTTGACCACCACAACCCCAGCTTTTCCCGTTGCAGTTGTTAAGCAGAGCATCAGGAGTTGGGGGGGGGACACGGCCCAGGAAAGCCCAGTGCAAGCCAGGCCGCAGCTCCTCAGCTTGCATATGGTCTGCCCTCGTCCTTCTCCACTCCCTGAAGCATCATGCACTCTGCTTTTTACCCTGCTGGCTGCTTGCAGGTTTTGGAGCTGCTTCCTGCCCCGCTTGGTCCCTGAAGACTTATGAGGGAACAGAGTTTGCCTTTCCAAGGGAGAACCAGATGATCCACCCCCTCAGCCTTCTTATACAGTATAGAGGCCACGTGGTGCCATCCCAGAAATGGGCGCCATTTTGGGAGTGAGCACAGTTTATTGCACAGCTTATTGCAGCTGCTCCCCAAACGGCGCCCGCTTCTAGGACAGCGGCGTGTGTCCCCTGTGTAGGAAGGCCACATAGCTGATGGGTTGCTTCCCAAAGGACATCCACAGAAATGGTAAGTGAGCCAAGCCCTGAGAGGAGGAAGGAGGGCGTTGGATCAGTAGGATAGGAAGCAGACTGGCCTGCAGAGCCCCAGTGAACCAGGAAGCAGGCCCAAAGCTTACAGGAACCCAGTGAGGGAGATAGGCAAAGACTACTGCAGTATCTCTAACCCCAGGTAGAGATTGCCAAGCACCTGAATGTTGCTCTTGTGATCGCAGGGGCTGTAATCCAAGAGAGGGGTCATACGTCCCTTGACTGAGCGCCAACATAATTCAAAATGGTCACTGAACGAATGGTCATAAGTCGTGGACTACTTCTGCTGTACTCTAGAATCCCACGTTTTTCTACATTTAGGAAAAAAAGCAAAGGCAAAAACTATAAAACGGAAAAATATGAATGCTGTATTACAATATGGAAAATGTATATAAATGTTGAATCCTAACGAGTAATAATATGGAGTCTTATGACAGAGTAATAGGTAATAGTAATGGAATACAGTACAGGAAATCCTTGGCTTGCGACCGTAATTGATCCTGGCAATTAAGGTTGAAAAGTGGGTCATCCCATGACCGGACCCAATTTTATGATCTTTTTTTGCAGTGGTCATTAAGCAAAGTCATTGTTTGCTATGGGCATTTCCCCCCCAGAAAAATACCTGTTTCTTGGGGGAAATGTGAATCTTAGTCATGTGACTGCAGAGCACTGCAAAAGCTGTAAATGCAGGCTGGTTACTGAATGCCCACAATACAGTCACATGACCATGGGGGAGTGGCCATCGTAATTTCAGAACTGAACCATTAGTAGCTTTGGGGGGAATCCCTCATAGCTTCAAACAGTTGCTAAGTGACCAGTCATAAGTTGAGGACTACCTTTATATGAAATAGTAATACTATATTAGTATAAACACTGTCATAGTAATTGAATAATAATATATCAGATAGGACAGTTATAAAGATGGCAATAGAATAGGATGTAGGAAACTCATATCATTTTTATAAGTTTGTTTTTATAAAATAAAACATCTGCCCAACCCTTATAGGGAGATACAAAGAAAGCAGCCATCCATGATCCAATGCATTTGTGTCTCTTTGAGCATGGTTTTAAAACGAACCAATGAATTATGTTTTTAGGCAAGTCAAAGCTAAAATTTAGTAATGGGGGGGAAAGGGGGAGTTTTTTCCTAGCATTTTATAATTTTTGTTAATGGTTACCTCATTCTGTTGGAGAGAGGTTAAGGGGCCTTGGTGCTCTCTGAGCTTGCTTGTTTTCTTGCAGACAGTTCATTATCCTAACTAGGTAACATCATCAGTGCACAACCAAGCTCAGAAAGAACCTAGGATCCCACATTTCAACCCTGAGCTACAAATATTCTCCTTTATTGAGAGCTGTTAAGTTTACGTATTCATATTTATGAAAACACAAATAATAGAGCAAGCAAAGAAATCTATGACCCTTATCTCATAGTTGGATTCTTACGCACGAATAAAAATTCAATTGATAACAAATATATAACTGCTGCATAGCATACTTGTTTTAAAGAAAGCCTGATAATTTATTAATAACCAGTTGAATCAGTTCTGTCAGCATGAGGCATAATTGATCTCTGTAGGATGATCCTTGTGGAATCGTGCAAAAAAAAATCCAAACAAACCCTATATCTGGGGATCATAGCAAAAATATAAATATCAAGAAATGATTATATTCAGATGTGTGTAAAGCATTTTTATCAAATAATTTTTAGTATGGACCTTCATAAAATACCTCAGTTTGAGTGTGAAATTGCTGCTTTTTTAGTACAAACACTTTTTTATGTTTTAGAATTTTGTAAGCATTTTGATTTATTCACTTATTTGATTTTGGCAACACTTGACTACAGACTGACTCTGGACAGTTCAAAATGTGACAAACAAGATAAAAGCACAATGTAAATAAATGCCAAAGACAATTAATTTTGTGTGATTTTGCGCTGTTTGAAGTGTTTTTCCTATCCCTAGGGATAGTTGAACTGCAAGAAATACCACCAAAAATGTAAAAAGGCTCCTGTGACTTTATTTCCATGACACTAAATATTTCCTCTGATTAAAACATATTAAAATGCATTTTAATTGCTTGTCTTGTTATTGGTGGGGGAGGGAGAAAGAGAAAAATCTTCAATAAAGGCCATCTGTCAATAAAAGGGAATATATGTAGTTCAGGATTGAACTACGGAGTTCTTGGTGCTCTCTCTTCTGTTGGTTGTTTGCTTGCACATGTCTTATTACCTAACTAGATAACATCATTAGTGTGAATGAGTATAGAGGTTCCTCTTTGTTTATATACAGTAGTTTGTCCTGCCAGTGTTGGTGGGATGTGGTTTTCTACTTGGTAGTTTCTTGATTAAGTTATTGTTCTCTGTGTGATTGTCTGACATTAATTCCTGCTTATCTGATGTTGTCAGCTGTCAGTTCTGTCTAAGAAGAATGAATGCCAGACAAAGCAGGAGAATGTTTCCGTCTTAATTTTTATTGTCTCTTATGAGTGGTGTATAAATCTGGTTTATTTCTATGTGCCTATTGATGACTGATGCCAAGCTTCCAGGAATTCCCTAGTGTTTTGGATTTAAGTTTGGTTTAGGACGCTCAGTTTTCTAGTTGAAACTATGGTTGAATGTGTCCATGTAGTCGTGTGAGATTAAAGAGTTTTCATTGTATTTTCTGACTACTACTTGGTGCTCATGGTATATACGTTCTGCTAGTATTCTGCCTGCTTGTCCTACACAGTTGCTGTTACGGTTCTTACATTGTATGTTGTAGCTGGCTTCTGTTTTTTGTTCTCTGGCTACGGGGCCTTTTGGGTTACTTAAGATGTTTTGAGGGCTTTAGTTGGTTTGTGTGCTATGGTAATGCCATGTAGCTGTAATAGCATCTTGGTTGTTTCTGAGATGTTTTGATGTATGGTAGTGTTATCCTTTTCATTGTGTTGGTTGTGCTTTAGTAGTTGAGTGGTTAGGAACATTTTGATAAAGTTGCATTGGTATTCCATTTTGTTGGAGTATATTGTGTGGCAGTCTTCTTTTGCTGGTGTTTTGCATTGCTGCAGTGCATTTGTACTCATAAATAATGTTCTTAAACAGCTCCTCTTGTGAGAGGTTGGGTTGTTACTTTGATAATGGAGCACATGGTTAGTATGAGTTGTTTTCAGATAGGCTTGTGTTTGCCCTTGTTTCTTCTGCTGACAGATCCCTCTGGTTTGCTAGTCAGCTTTAACTTCTTGGGAATTACTGCTAAAATGGAGGGAAACGATTGTCAATTCCCAGAGGGATAGGCACACAGTTCTTGTCTTTTTGCACCACTTTTGTGCATTTCTATGCACAAATGAAGGCTTTCAATAGCAGGCTGTCATATGCTTGTCAGTTAATATATATATAAACATTATAGAATGCCCTATGAGAGCATGCTCCAAAATATAAAACACTTTCACTTAAAAAAATAATACAACTTTGTGTGACCTTTTACTACGATGCCAGAAAACAAATGGAAAGACTTGTCCCTAGGTAGCAGCACAAGTCTTCACGCAATTCTCTAGAAGCAGCTGGTTGTGGTATCTTTCTGCACCAGTTGGCAGCAGTGTGTGGTCTTCTGGACTGAAGTTGGATGCATATGAGATGATCATGCACCACATTCCTCTGAGAAGTTAAATGGTTAACCACAATTGTCGGTAGAATTTTCCATGTATTTTTACTTCCTGAGGTCACTGGAATTCTAGCAGGCGGGGTTCATTGCAGGTTCTTCACATTCCTCTCTCAGAGCCTTCTGCTCCATCTTCCCACATTTGCCAGCACTCCATAGCCCAGCGGTGCCTGCTTCCTCATTCCCTCTCTGTATTTAGTATTTCTCGGCTGTTTCACAAAAAGGCTTCGGCAGCAGATTTGTTTAGTGAAATTCAGAAAAGTAGCTACACAGGTTGTGTACTTTAGAAAACTGTAAATGGTGAACAGATCTTAAACATAATTAATGACTGAGTTCACCTGTGCTGTACGGTGCTAAGTTAGACTGTGATCTTGCACAAGCAGCCAAAAAAACAAAGTGAAAATAGGACATCAAATGGTAACTGCTAATCTTGTTACATTGGAAAGAACTTTAAGCGTGCCTTAATTAGATGATGATTTACATATTTAAAAGTTGTTTTTCACTTGTACAGTAGGCAAAATTAAGAAGGTCATTGAATCTGTTCAGTTACTGTCCTCATTGCCAAATTTACCTGAATAATTGTAAAAGATTTTAAAGATTTTATTAGATTCTTATGAAAAAAGTACAGGACACCAGTCTTACAATGTTATGAATATATGTTTACATTTTTAAAATTCCCCTGTATGTTGTTTGTTATTAGCTACCCTGAAGACCATTTTAGTGGAAAGATGGCATATAAATTTAATCAATTGGGTGTTTTTTTTTTACCAGGTTGCCAACTTGGCCTGTTCTATATCAAATAATGAAGAAGGTGTGAAATTGGTGCATATGTCAGCAAGTCAGCTTGAAGCACTGTGTCCTCAGGTAAATTGCAAGCTTGATACATCATTTTCATGTTCCAATTTTATATCAGAGCTGTGGAATATAAGTATCTTTAGAAAAATCCAATTTATTGTCTGAAAGAACAATTTTGTGGGTAGGTTGATTTTTTAGAAGCTCACTCAAGTAGCTGTAAAAAAAACATACATTTATCAGCTGTATTCAAGAAGCTGGATATTTCTAGAAGTAATTTGTTAAAAAGTGTAAAATATTTAATTTAATAGCATACCAGATCCAGCAGGAATGATATAGTTTTGAACATTGCAACATAGGGGGAAGCTACCTATAGCTCTTCTCAGGCTATTGTATGCAACCTACTATTTCAGGACTCCACTATTAGAGATAACATCAGTTATAAAAGCTCCTTATGCTTTTCTTGAAGCTTACTACTAAAGAAAGAGAAAAGGGTATTATTAAAATAAGAAATGTATTATGAAAAACAAGTATGCATCGGTCTTTGGTTTTGGCCCTGCCCAAAACTTGCTTTATTCCTAAGAGTTCATCCATATGGAAATGAAGCCCCTGGCAGAAAACTCTGTCTTACTTGAAGGAATGAGTATTGAGTAGTACTATAATGTACAGTACTTGAGATGGCCTTTGAAGGGCATTCAGAAACTTCAGCTAGTTAGGGTACTGTAGTTCCCCAATTAATGGGATTTATAGTAGGAAGCATACGGTCATAGCAAGCCAATTTCATTTCCTGCCAAGCACAAATCACTTACACTGATAGCCAGTTACAGCTTCTATCAACTTGAACGTCTATCACTTGACTGCATTCTATTCAAGGATCAAATCCTAATACCTGTGGGTAAAGGTCTTCACCAGTCTACCCACTACAACACAGCCAACACAAGCTGTGAAAAAGATAACGGTACTGTACATCAAAAACATCTCAAAAACAACCAATAGATTACTACAACCACAGCACACAAATTGTGCTGGAATCATAGCCCTCCAAAGAGAATAAAAGAGACATGGTAGTTTAGAGTCAGTTCGGGGGAGAAAATTTGTGAGGACAAACCATTTAGGGCTACATCTGCCCCTTCCAAGGGGAAGGCAGTCAGTCTGGTGAGATTCTTGTGATATAAGGGATCAACAATAACATATCTACTTGGGCTTATTTGTGAGTGGTTCTGGCTGGTTGTGCCTGACATAGGCCAACAAAGCCCTCCAGAATATCTTGAGGAAACCAAAATTTATTATCATAGGAAGGAGAGTTCAAGTTCTTTTGCATTTGATTTGTTAGTTGCCCTGTTGAAAAGGTAGGCTATAGATTTAAAATAAAATAAGTGTAAGATAACATAAGATATGTGTTAGCAATTGGGAAATGATCAAATCTAAATCTATCTCTAGTTAGCTTGACTGAATCCCTTAGCTTTGTCAGCACTCCATCCCATAGGATCACATTGCTGGTTGACTTGTCAGTTTCATAGAAAACTAGGCATGGTGTGAAAATTGGTAAATCAACAACTGTAGACATTTTGCTTTGCAGGTAATTAATGCAGCATTGGCTTTGGCTGCCAAGCCACAAAGTAAACTGGCTCAAGAAAACATGGAGTTGTTTAAAGAACAGTGGGAAAAGCAAGTGCGTGTGTTAACAGATGCTGTGGATGACATCACTTCCATTGATGATTTTCTGGCAGTATCAGGTAATACTTAACATTGGCATAAATTTATTTTTTTGATCAAATTTTACGAATGTTGAAGATTGCCTTAAGGAGTCCTGTAAATATTTCTATTAATATAGTACTTGTGAAGGGAGTCCCAAAAATGGAAATAATGCAGAATGTGACAGACTGCTAATGGGCATACAGTGTTTGTATTATATTGTGCCTGCACTTAAATATTTGAGGCAATGCCCAATTGATTTCTGGGCAGAATTTAAGCTAGTACTCTTTGGACTTTAAAGCCATAAAGATTTCTGTCGTTATCCTTCTTTTTTATGAGCAAATCCATTCACCTTATTTTTAGAATCATTCTTGTGGTACAATATAGGAGAAATTTCTTTTGTGTGGGATGTATTCCTTCAGGAGTTACGGATAGTCTCCATTCTTTTTGTCTTTAGAAAAGGAGTTTAAGGCATAGCATGTTTCAAGTTACACTGTTTTTAGTTAATTACTTTGTAATTGTGTTTGTTGTATATCCTGGAA
>JANHFL010001391.1:211135-241007 GCA_032468155.1 Oxyrhabdium leporinum
TTTCCCTCAAGTATTGGGTTAAGGGAAGTCCTGTTGGTTAGTGTTTAATAGGGATTTTTTTGAACAACTGGCATATTGAAAATTGTTACTGTAATTGTTTGAAATTGGGTTTTTTATTACTGTTAGTTGGCCAGAGTTGCTACAATGAGATGGGTGACCATATACTTTGTTTTAATAAATATTCAATTTTCGGTCCAGATTGAGACTTCTAAGGCATAAAGCATTAGCAATATAGTTAATGCAGTGGTGACCAATTACTTGTACGGTATTGTAGAATTTTTAAAAGCTCCCAGTTACCACATTTTTGTATCTGTCAGATGCCCACATTTTTAAGTAATTCTGAGTCAGTGACAACACATTTTGAGCATTTTGCAATAACAAACCTTAGTTGATTAGGAAAATAGATGATAAACTGACAACGACATTCATTAAAAAGGATTTTGGGATGTTTTTTCCCAGTTTTATTAGAAATTTCAACTAAAAGAACTGACAGATTAGGCCTGGCCATCTAGCATAATAATATGTACCCATTTGCTGGCAGTCCCACCCACATCATCTACAAATGGTACTGTTTATATGGTACAATTTTAGTGCAATGTAGAGCCACTTGTGGATTATCTTTATGATCAATTTTTGGTGAATTGTTGAAACAGATTTAAAAATAACTGGCACAAAGAATTTTTGTGAGGTTTCTAGCGTTCAAATCCTAAGTCATTCTTTTAGAGTGATAAGACTATCAAAATTATCTGCTTTGTTTAATATTGAAGCTGTATTTTGCATTAACAAGATTTCCTTGTTATACATCATTTCATAGTTGAGACCAACTGCAGACATTAATCCATGGACAGCAGACTAATCATAGATAGAAATACTGCCAAATTTGGGGCATCTGGTGTGCCATTCCTAGCAGATAACTTAGCCAGAATGCTAGTGAAAGTTTGCAGCTAGCCAAAGAGCTGGTTACATAACAAACTATTACTTTATTACACCAAAATTGGACATCTGCACAGCCACTTGGAATGGACACATGTTGGCAAAAAGGAATTCATTGCTTGAAATTATCACATTACAACATTTTGAGAGCTATGTCATAATGTGGTAATAACTGAATTACACTGAATTAGAGACCAAAATCAATAAAACTGACAAAATAACTTAAAATAGGTAATAAATAACTCTCCATGTTAATATTTTGGTTAGCGTTGGAGAAACATTTCCAAATGGAAAGGGAAGAAAACATCATTAAAAAGTATTCTATAATGTCTTTATTCTACAGTTGTTTTTTCTTCATCTTTTGCTTTCTATCTTTATCTAAAAATCCATTAAAAGCAGTTGTCTGTTTTTTTCTCTGTATTCCTTTAACACTTTTTTTCTTTATCTTTTCTCTTTATATTGTTTGATGTTTATATTTTTAACTTTGTAAACATTCATCAATAAAACTTATTTTTAAAAAGCTTAATATAAAAAAATGTGAAATTTGCCATCAGCTAATGGCCGGGCATAAAGCAGACTGGAACTCCATGACCCTTGAACTGGAAGTGGCTTCACAACAACACAAGCACCGTGTGTTTGTTACCCCTCTGAGAAATCAACAGAGAAAGACTAAATCAAGGATATTTTTTTCAATATCTGTGCAGTTATAAAGAGCCGCTGGGGACCATCAGTAAAATCCAGTACTCATTCCGTCACCAGAAAAATCAGACCTTGATTGCAGAGCCCACAATAGATGAAGTAAAAGTGACAATAAAACTACTGAGAAATGGTAAAACAGTTAGAATGGATGAAGTCACGGCTGAGGCACTCAGAATTGGTGGAAACTGTCTGACTCAGTGACTGCATTGACTGTTACGACTCATTTGGCACTCAGAAAAGCTCTCCATTGCATGGAAAGGAGCACGTACACCACCACTTTGAAGAAAGATGACAGCTCTAGTACCAAAGCTACTGGTATATAAGCCTTCTATCAATCATTGGAAAGGTCTTCATGAGGATGATTCAATTTACTTTCAGAAACAGCAGGGACAGATAACTAAGGAACAGCACCCCATTTCCACTCAACCCAAGGATGCTGTGACCAAATTTTCATCATCAGACAACTAATGGAAGAGAGAATTTGATGTGACAAACTGTCACTGCACTTCTTGACTTTCAAGCAACCTTCAACAGTGTATATTGGCCAACTTTAAAGAAAAATCTTGAAAAATACATGTCCATAAAAGCTTACTGCAAGATTTTATTTATTTAAAAATTATTTGTTTGCTTATTGTTTAGTAAGTGGCAGAATAAATAATAAGCAAAAAATATATAAAAAACACAATACTATGGTACACATAGGATGGAAATACGTAGTCAAGTTGTAAAGTATGGGGAATTCAAGAAGTTACGTGTAAGTTATAGGTTACATTTTGAAATACATTGGTTCATAAGAGTGGAATACGTGTTCTATATATTAATCTCTAGACCAGAGTTCCTCAACCTTTCTGGGATGGCGGCCCAGAGTGAGGGGAGGGGGAGAGGCAGGAACATGCGCACATGTAAGTGCGCAAACATTCAGTTGTGCAAGTGGGGCCACGAGCGCCTGTGACAACGCTCGCACGGGGGTCATGAGCATCCATGACACTTGCGCCATTGGGCTGCGAATGGGGCCGCAAGTACCTGCAACGCTCACACAACTGAGGCTGTATGCACAGATGCACATGCACCAGCCATTTCATGTGGCCAGTGGGCTGCAGCCCAGCAGTGGGCTATGCCCCACAGGTTGAGGACCCTGATCTAGACCATTTATCCAATTAAGTGCAATGTTTGTTAGTTGGAGAAAATCTGCTTTTCCTCCTGTATAAGCTCTCAAATGGTAGCCAGTCACCAAATGATCTGACAAGGAGCCCCACAGTCACATTCAGTGGAGGAAACTCTGCCTCATTTAAACAGAGAGTCTTAACAGATACCATGCAAGGTGCTAATCCGGAAAAGAGTTTGCCAGTACTGGTGAGTGGCATCAAAACCTGCTAATCTTTGTGTTGGATGAGATATATTTTTTCCAGAATCTGGACAAGAAAACTTATAGCAGTTCCAGCAACCTGCATAGCTTTCAGTGGAATTCTTAATTTAACTGCCATCAGGCAAGATTGTGTGATATTACCCTGTTCGATGTCACAGTTGATACTGCAATGGGGAAAGATTTTGATAGGCAAGTAATAGAGTATCACTAAGCCACTACAGGTAGTCCTGGACTTAACGACCACAATTGAGCCCAAGATTTATGTTGCTAAGTGAGAAATGTAAGTGAGTTTTGCTCCATTTTACGATTTTTCTTGTTGCGTTTGTTAAGTGAATCACTGCAGTTATGTTAGTAACACGGTTGTTAAGTGAAGCTGGCTTCCCCATTGACTTTGCTTGTCAGAAGGTCGCAAAAGGGGATCACATGACAACTGCAACCGTCATAAATATGAACTACTTGTCAAGCATCCGAATGTAAATCACGTGACCATAGGGATGCTGCAACGGTGATAAGTGTGAAAAATGTTCATAAGTCACTTTTTTCATTGCCATTGCAACTTTGGACAATCACTATACAAACTGTTGTAAATCAAGGGCTACCTGTATGTAATCAACGTCATATTTGCTGATCATAATGCCATTTTTGCAAGCAGCAACTCGGAAGCCATTGACAACTTGCACAATATTACAAACACTGTTCGTTCATACAGTGCGAGCGTTAATGCAACAAAGGTTTTGATAACTGAGGGGGCACAGTTTGCTGTTTGCCCCAGTAAAGCCCGCATAGAGTAAGTGAACCACTAGAAATCTCATGAATAACCGGGCGAAGAACAGAAAACAGCACTTTCAGCCACACCTCTCTTTAGATGGTTAAGGCACTGTAGTACCTGTGGAGGAAATGAAACATTTCTCTGAAAACCAGGATGCAAATCATCTTGGCACTGGCCACTAATCCACAGTCTTGCTATATGGATTTGGGACATGGATCAAAGCTAAATAAGGTTGATTTTTTTTAATGTGTCTAGTGGTATACACTAGGAATCTCTTTAAACAGCCTTTTCAAGAACGATATCATCAGAAAGTGGCCTGCATGCAACCCAACAACAGCACCAAGATAATGTGGGCAAAGCAAGTTAACGATCTGAAAAAACACAAGATTCAACCTAAATAATACAGCCTCAATTGGAAGCATGGAGAAAACCAGTATAAAACATCGGCTGTCCAGCAGGACCCCCAACAATGTACTGGCTCTAAGCAAACTCTCCAAGTGAATAAAGAATAACAACTGATAAGAGACATTTGAAGATTTTTCTGTAGTTCAAATTCAACATGCACGTTTCCTGATCTGACTGGGGCTTTGTGCATAGTAGGTATTTCAATAATAAGAATAGGATTACAGTCTACTTGGTATGTTACTTATCTGCCCATGTTCCTTTGCAAGCAACAACAGCACTAGGCTTTACTTTATGCATTAGAATCTCAGAGTTTTGAATTATTCCACCAGCAGCTGCAGCATTATCATTTTATTTTCCTCCGTATAATTTCTTGTATAATTAAGTAAAAGTTTAAAGTTCTTTTCAGCAGACTTATGAAAGGAATGTGTTGCTCTAATTAATTGTCCTTTCATATTATGGACTGTAGTTTGTATTCCTCACTCCGTGTCCTTCCTAGGTTATGGTTCACATCTGTTACATTAGCTTTGTTTTTACAACACTGCATTGCTAAAAGCCGGTTCCCGCAGCTTCTGTAGTGTGATTTAATACATAAATTGCGCCAAAGTTTTTACATGTTTTACGTGTTTTGTATACACAGCACAGGTAGATACCTATAAATAAAGCATCGCTCCATTTTTTAAGACTGAATAAGAACTTAACATTCTGCCAGACATACTAAGTTACAACTTAGTTGTTTTCAGTTGCTTGACCTCTCTAATTTCAGTAATTCTGCTGGGCATCCTACAGATTTTGTTCAGCGTGTTGCATGGTTTACATAAAGTTGTTTGGATTGTTTAACTGAGTAAAACAGTTTCTAGACATATATATTGAATTTCTCCTGCTATTATTTTAATTAGTTAAGCACTTATAATACATGATCTAAGCAGTATAGTTCAGATGTGAAGTGACTGTTTCTCATAGAACATTTTGAATGTGAAATGTGTTTTACTCATAATGACCATTATTATTACTTAGCTTCCTATTCTGTTTCTATACTGCTTCCGTGCAATTCCAGTAGTTTTCTATACAAATGGTTAAAATAAAAATACCATAACAATATAGAGAGGTTAACAAGATAGGATGGGAAAGAAGACTTACAAGTGTTCAGCTAATTTTTACACCTGGAATACATGGGTACTTCCTTCAGGAAAGGGGGTAATAGTAGTAGAGGCCTTTAGAATTGGGTGACTGGGGAAGGAGAGTACTGCCATCAAGAAACTCTTCTGATAAATGAGCATTATTTGTTGTGTTGTGTTTATTCAATATAGGCCATGCCCACTCCAGACTATTATGGGTAGTTCACAATAAAAACAAACAGGTCTGGGAAAACAGCCAGCTGTTTTAAGGCTTTACGGGATGCCATCAGGGAGGGACCATACGGCTCTCTGGGGGAATCTCACTTAAGAAAGCAGGTGATATGGACACTTCTTAGATCCCAATAGTTAACACTGTTTAATTGAAGAGACCCTGTCTCCTCATACTGGCCAGACAATGGCATGAAGATAGACAATCCTTCAATTAGCCAGATGGCAGACCGATTAGGGCTTGGTGAATTATAACCATCACTTTCATTGCACCCAGAAGGTGCAAGGAGGACATACCAGGAAGCGCTTATCACTGCCTTTGTTGCGGCGTTCCGAAGCATTTAAAGTTTCCAGGTGGTCTTCACAGGCAGCCCCAAGTAGAGCATACCAATGTCACCAACCCCCACAACTTGTGGGTGCCCTCGCCTTAACAGGTTCACATAGATATTGAACACAAATAAACTGTTGTGGTTGGTTGCTGCTACCATTTTGTTCAGAATTGATATTATTTTACCATGGAAAAGCTTTTTTGCAATTTGCCGAGAAACCCATTTTTATGCGTTCAGGAATATCTTGCCTATTGTTCCATTGGTTAAATAGCCTGTAGCTGGGGCTGTTTTATTTTGTTATTTAAAGATGAAAATAAGATAAAGTGTATTTTTTTTAACCACTTAGATTTAAGCATCAAATTTCACCTACATCTGAGAAATAGTGTATAGAATCTTAAGTTACTTCTTGAAGGCTTTGGTAAGCTATCAGCCTTAAAGGAAGGGGGAAACTAGTCTGTTAGGAACTGCTCTTCTTTGGGATAGAGTTAATATGGATAAAACGATTGCCTATTCTTACAATTCTTTTTCTCTATTCATGCCAGAAAGTAGCTATTAAAATAACAGTAACAGATTGCTTTTTTCTACTTCATCTAAAGGCAGGTATCCTGGTGAAGGAATTGGGGGGGTCTCAATCTTAATAAAAACATGTTCCAAATCTTGTACTTTAAAGAAATATTGTGTTTATGTCCTGTGCTAGTTTGTAATTGTTGCCTCATTCACCAGCCTTTCTCCTCTTTTCTTCTTCTAGCATAATAAATATTTTTACATATTGGTCAACCTGGAACTGAACAAATAGTAGTTCCTACTCTATTGATTTTCCTTTTTTTTTTCTTCTCTGCATTGCCCAGTGTTATATTTGACATCATCATCTAGTCTTTCATTTAGCCATGTGTAGGTTAGGAAAAGCTTCCCTCTTAAGCAGCTTGATATGCAAAGAGTTTTATTTTGTGAAGATACTAGAGAAGCTTTACAAGAATCGGGATTTTTGAAGAGGAGCTTTCCCTTCCCTGAAGAAAAGTGCAATGGGGCTGAATTTTGGATATGGTGCTTACCCCTTGTAACTCTACAAGCTTCTAAGGGACCAAGGAGATGTCACTATTAGATAATCTAATGGCTTTCTCTACTATTTGGTCAATAGCTGGAATCTGTGGCACTATAAGACTAGATTCAGCTTGTGGATCTTTTTTTTTTTTTTAAAAGATTGGAATATATTTGTGCCATCCTAAACCTACGTTATGCTAATTTTCAATAAAAGAAATGAGAGCGATTTCTTTTATCAGCCAGAATATTTTAACTGGTGCGCTTCATGCTAACTTTATCTTTCAAATATACATAACTCTTTCTTTTTAACTTCCTGGTGCTGATTTAACACATTATCAGTAGCAAATGCAATTTTCCCATTTCTTTCTTTCTTTTTTGCCGCCAGAAAACCATATTCTAGAAGATGTAAATAAATGTGTCATTGCTCTTCAAGAAAAAGATGTTGATGGTTTAGATCGCACCGCTGGTGCGATCCGTGGTCGTGCAGCAAGGGTAATTCATGTTGTCACTTCTGAAATGGATAATTATGAACCCGGGGTGTATACAGAAAAGGTTTTGGAAGCAACAAAACTGCTGTCAAACACAGGTAAAGTAAACAACATGATCGCACTTTTAATTTGATTGTCTGGATGAAACAGTCAGCCAGGACAACATGTTCCTCACTTCTCTCTGCAGCCCCTTCGTAGGTGTATAAGTATTATTTAATGGTTAAAAGGAAGCTGCTGTTATAAAATACCAAATACCTGTTTTAAGAAAGAGGCAGAAATAGGCAGACTAATGCCATGGAGCCCTGGTGCTGCAGTGCAGTACTGCAGGCTGACTCTGCCCGCTGCCAGGAGTTCGATCCTGGCCAGCTCAAGGTTGACTCAGCCTGCCATCCTTCCAAGGTCATTAAAATGAGGACCCAGATTGTTGGGGACAATATGCTGACATTGTAACTGCTCAAAGTGCGCTGCAAAGCACTTTGGAGCAGCACATACATCTCAAGTGCTACGGCTATAGGGCAGTGTTTCTCAAGCACGGTTCTTACATGCTGGCTCGGGAATTCTTAGGAATTGAAGTCCACATAGCTTAGAGTTGCTGAGGTTGAGAAACATTCCTTAGAGTTGTACTTGGTAGTGTATGTCCTACAATAGGTGTGTATGCTTTAAAAGAAGCTCCTCTTAAAGATGAAAAAGAAAAACCCTACCAAAATATTGGCTGTTACTCTTTACATTCTCATCCTGGCTCCTTAAATGTTACATGTGGATGTCAGCCATGAACAAGTTACTTATACAGTGTAAAGCAGGAAACAGGCACCATGTTGAATCATACAGCTTTTGGCTGTCCTTTTTGCAGTTCCCGTGTTTATATAATGCACAATAGTCTGATGTCTGCACTCTGAAATATATATATACACATACGTGTGTGCGTGCGTTATTCTTTACTACCAGCATAAACATCAATACTTCTCTGCTCACAATGCTCTTCCAAGAATGCATATGAATGAAAACTGTTCCTTAGCATTGTGTGGTATAATTTTTCTCTCTTCTTGTTCTCCCCAATTCATTTTTTCTGTGTGTTCTGTAGTTATGCCACGTTTTACTGAACAAGTAGAAGCTGCAGTAGAAGCTTTAAGTTCAGACCCTGCTCAGCCAATGGATGAAAATGAATTTATTGATGCTTCACGACTAGTATATGATGGAATTCGTGACATCAGAAAAGCAGTGCTGATGATCAGAGTGAGTGAATTTCAGCTTTCTTGAAATAGCATTCGGTTTTCAAAATAGGTTTTATTAATAATTTAAGACATATACTAAATTGTGTGCAAATTCATGCGCACGTATAGGGCACATCATAGCAGCTTGATAACTTGAGCAACTCCAGTAACTGCTGTATCTGCAGCTAAATATTTTGCATTTTGAACAATTGCACTCTGTAGTTCACCCATTACCTATATATTGATGTGCATACACTGTATGATCACTTTCCATTCTTCTAATCTCAGTAATAAATACTGAGTGTTTATTAAACTTCAAATTAAATTGTATGCAGTTGTGGAAAGTGATGGAGACTACCAAACTCAGGATGTTTCAAATGACTGTTGGTGCCTGGTGTCCCAACTGGACAAGAGATAGATACAGGCCGCTGATGGTTCTATTTATATCTCTCCCCCACATAGAAAAGGAGGATGGTATAAAGCTAAGCTACTTCAGTTTTTTTGGCCTGTTAGTACTCTGGTCACAGTTTAGTTTACTGCTTGGCATTCGTTCTCTCCAAATCTTTTATTTGTTGCTATTTCAACTGTTCCTTTTTCCAATGTAAACCAACACATTTTCAAACTTGCATTTGGATTGTATTTAGAACAAGGATTCCATTGTGTAGTATTTATCTTAGGCAGATGTCATATTTCAGAGTGGGAAAGCCAATAAGTAAAGGTGTTTCATTGTTTGACGTTTGGAAGGATTTCAAAGAGCAAAACTGTTGCCCTTTTACCTCTTAAAAAAACTATCTGTATCCCAAAATTGGGGCTACTTTGGTTCCCGGATCCATCCACTTTTAGAATATAGCAGGCAACATGTCACTCAAAGCCTAAGGATACCCCAAACTGAAAACGTTCAAGGTTTCTACATTATACCAGACCACAGACAAACTTCTTTTTATGTGATTAATCAACCCAGCTATTACAGGTTTGTAAGACATGTTTTATACATTACTTGATGTGATTCATGAATCCAAGTTGTGCTTGCCCTTGTTTTGAGTAATCAGTGATGTTTGATAAAGTTACATTTATTTAACTGTATCCAGATCTTCATCTAGTTATGGAGCTTTGTCTGTATCTTAATGGTTCTGTTTTATAATGCTCTTTTGATTGTTTAAGTGTGCATAAATGGCTGACATAACAAGTTAGAAATGTCAAAGGATGAGATACTAAACTTGTTGCAAAGTTTTCCCCTTTGCATTGGAAAAAAAATATCAGTAAAGAATTTATAAGGACTAAGGCTAGGATTCTCTTATGATTCAGAAATCATGTTCAAAATCTATCTGCTTTTGATGGAGATGAGGCAGCAATTTTTTCTAAAATGAATAAATTATGAGAGGCAAATGCCTTTTTCTTAGGTGTTTGTTAAGAGACCTAATTAGTAAGAGCTCTGCATTTTGTCTAAAATACAAATTGGATGTTGGATTTTCAAAGCAAGCCCCCAAATGAACTACCATAAATACTTATATAATGCCATTAGGGATTAGTCACTTTGAAAATAAAGAATAGAGATATGTACAAAACTATTTATTCAAATGAGGTGAAGCTAAAAGAAAATTGATTTCCCCCACCCTATTTCCCATTACCATCTGTAGGTAGTTTATACACTGTAATACTATCAACATTCCCACTATCAGGAGCTAGTACACATTCTAATTATGGTAAACCAGGAAACAGATTTTCTAGGAGAAAGAAATCAGCAAAAACACCTACTATAAAAGAAATTTAAAAAGTGCAGATTTCTAAAGCTACAAAAAACTAATATATCCTTTTAAACGGATTGCTGTGGTTTAATCTAGCATAGGTCTGAGTTATGTTACAGTGTCTACGAAAATTGCATTAAATAAAGTGTTACAAATACAGCAATATAGGAAGCTACCAATAGTATTTTTATGTCTGTTTGCTCAAGCTCAAGCAAAGTCGTAATATAGCAAATGTAAGTAGGCAGTATAAAAAGATAATTACTTTTTTTTAAGTGTTTATCTAACCTTTTTATCAAACTGTCTCCCAGTTGTGCTAGATAAACATGTTTCAGATGTATATGTTTGTTGGTATTGTTAATTATTCCTCTGTCTTAAAATATGCAGCTTGACAGGCTTCAAATTCAGTGTATTCTAAAACCATGGAAACATTTGCTGCCCTGAATTACTCTTTAGTCTGATTTGGGCTTCAACTGTATTTGCAGACACCTGAAGAACTTGACGATTCCGACTTTGAGACAGAAGATTTTGATGTCAGAAGCCGAACAAGTGTTCAAACTGAAGATGATCAGCTTATTCACGGTCATAGTGCAAGGGTAAGGGATACCTATTTAATATATGCTTTAGTCTCATGGGATATATAGAGTCTGAGTACCGGGCCGCATTAAAATCAAGACACCGTGATTTCTATCACTCCCAGTATATCTGTTTATCTGTATAGCATTATTTGATTGTTTATCTTATTGCTTTGGGTTACCGTGTTCCTCTATTTGTGTTGCTTTGGTGTAGATAAAAATCCCATAACTGCAGCAGCATCTAATCTGATGTCTGCATTCCCAATCCTTGATTTAAATTTAAGCTTAGCCATGGAAAAAGGAGTATTCCTTCAAACTGGAATTATTTTTATTTAAAACAATTCTATTGAGAAGGATCGTCTCCAATATAACATGTTGCCATTCATACCATTATATTTTTATCTTCTACACACACCTAAATGGCTACCTTAGTCTTTATGATAACAGTTTTGTTCTCTACCTGCATGAGAGTGTCCTTGTAGACTATAGTTACAAATAGATAAAACTGCTTGGAACTACTAAGCTTTCCCATTCCGTGTATGTTTCCTTTTAAAAAACAAAACAAAACTTCTGAATCCTATCTAGTTTCTTGTGTGCTTAACAGTGAAAGAGAAACGTATGTTGCATTTGCTATATTAAGCATCGATAAATACTATAGAAAATAGAGTTCAGAAGGAACTTCAAAGTAATAGTTCACTTTTTCAAGTGTTCCCACTGTTCCCAGTACTGGAAAGTTCAGGTGGGGGTGGCTGCTTGCTTGCCAACAGATACATTTGTGAAGAGATAGTCTTCAAAGCAAGTGTCCAAGGCTACCCTCTTCGTTCTTTCACAAAGCTCAACACTTTTTTAATTTTTCTGTTATAAATTTGCTCTCACTTAACTGCAATAGCCTTACATTTTAGCGTGTAGGCAACATGAACTTGGCTGCCTCAAAATGTATCTCGGGTATTTTAAAGAGCCGAATCAAACAATCACGATCTGATCATTACACTGTAGCCTGGGTTTTTGTCTTTCCCTCCAATTTTGCCTATATTTGGAAGATTTGAATAAGTTTTGATCCTTGATCAGCATTTACAATCTGGCTTTCAAAAATATGTCAGTTTTCTGTCTGAAAACTCTTTATTTTTCATCCCCTGTAGCAATTTCAAATTACGCATCCATACAGTGTAAAAATGGAGAAGAAAACATAAATGTCCTATGTTACCATTTTTTTTCTTTAAAAAGTCATCTTTCAGCAGTACATCTTTCCATATAGTAGAGATTAAAAAATAATATTCCTGGCCATCCTTTGGATATACAGAACTTTGACTCTTAATTAGGTTGGCTAGTGAAAATATCTGAATAGCCAGTTATTAAAAAGCATTTTATATATAGAATAATTCTTCATTTCAGGCCATCATGGCTCAACTCCCTCAAGAACAAAAAGCCAAAATTGCTGAACAAGTTGCCAGCTTCCAAGAAGAAAAGAGTAAATTGGATGCTGAAGTATCCAAATGGGATGACAGCGGTAATGATATTATTGTTCTGGCAAAACAAATGTGCATGATTATGATGGAGATGACAGACTTCACCAGGTAAGCATTCTGTATAAGTGGGCTTTTCAAGGGCAACCTTATTTCATTTTCCTTGAATCTCAGCTAGTTTGCTTTGACAGTATCCACTACAGTTGGGCATATGCCTGAAACAATCTCAGACACCTTGTGAAATTATCTTATTTATTCTCTGCTATCTCTCATTCTGAACAGATTTCTAAATGAGAGCAGGGTCATTAATATGAATACGATACCAGGTCGTCCCTTTTTCATTTAATCTTAATTGTTCCAGTATTGGGTCATAGACTGAAGGAGAACCAGTGAAAGCTGCAAGTCAGTCTAGGCAAGGTAGAGATCCTAAGATTGGGTAATTCAGGTCTGTCAAACTGGTGGGCCACGGGCCGGATGTGTCAAGTGCAGGCCACGCCCACCCCGGCTACACAAAGGCAAAAAATGTCACGATACATCACGATACATCGCTTGATGCAATCGAGTTTGACACCTGTGGGGTAGTTTGACCTACCCATGGATAGGTTCCCCCTAAAGGAGGAGTGGTAAAGTTTACTTAATAAGACTGCATTGCCTATATTTAATGGTATTTTTTTTATAACTTTGTCTTCTGGTTTTCCTGTGTTTAGACTTACAGAGAGACATGTAAATGTAAAGTAATTTCTCTAGCATATGCATAATTAAATATAAATTCAAACTAATTCTAATCCTATATTTTCTGAAGAGTTGGCTTACAAAAAAATCTAAATAAGTTCAGTTCATGAAATTTTTTAGGAACTGCACAAAGCTGGAATAGTTTTGGTAGTCTACATTTCTGAGCTGAAATACGATTTGTTTTAAACTGACAGTAAATTGTAGGCAATTAATAATTAAACAGCTTTTACTATCAGACAACATTGTCTGCTCCTGTTGAAATTATTTGATGTGTAGCCCATGTTTTGTTATAGATTAATAGATAGGCCTCATATATATTCTAGGGTTGTCCTTGGATTTGGGCCTCTTTCCTATGATTGTGACTTTGAACACCATACAGAACTTGCCACAGAATCAAATCATTTAGGAAAGCTTTGATAAGGGAAATTTTGATGAGGCAATGCTAAAGGATGTCCTACCCAAGTCTCTAATCTCAAATGGCAATGTAAAAGCATCTTAAAAAAATAATAATCCAAGAACAAGCTATTACTACTTTGCTCTGTAAAACTAATTTGGCTTGTTAAGTGCACCATGATCAAATAAACCATGGCCAAGTTAAGCATTTGCTTCATAAGATATTAAGTAATCCTCACTTAATGACAATTGACCCTGGGATTTTGGTCATAAGTCATTGCAGTTGTTAATCATGTCACCTCATGACCAGAGTCAATTTTACAACTGCTTTTACAATGGTTATAAAATGAATCACCATAGTCATTAAGTGTACTATCTGCTCATTAAGCAAATCCATTCTAACAAATGGACACTTTTTTTGCCAGAAATTTTTTTTTGGGGGGGGGGAGGAGAGTCACAAAGCATGGTTACCATGACCACAGGATATAGCAACCCGTCATAAGTGCCCAAAATGCAATCAATCAAAATAGAGCTGGAAGGGACCTTGGAGGTCTTCTAGTCCAGCCCCCTGCTCAATCCGGAGACTGTATACTATGTCAGACAAGTACCGGTAACTGTCCAGTCTCTGCTTAAAGAACCTCCAGTGATGAAGCACCCACAACGTCTGAAGGAAAGCTGTTTCTTTGGTTGATTGCTCTCACTGTTAGGAAGTTTTTCCTTAATTCCAGGTTGCTCCTCTCCTTGATTAGTTTCCATCCACTGTTTCTTGTCTTGCCTTCTGGCGCTTTGGAAAATAAATTTACCCCCTCCTCTGTGTGGCAGCCTCTCAGATACTGGAATACTGCTATCATGTCCCCCCTAGTCCTTCTTTTCTCTAGACTAACCAAACCCAAATCCTGCCATTCTTCGTTTTAGTCTCCAGGCTTTTAATCTTCTTAGTTGCTCTTTGCACTTTTTCCAAAGTCTCAATATCTTTTGTGTAATGTGGTGACCAAAATGGGATGCTGTATTCCAAGTGTGGCCTAACTAAGGCTTTATAAAATGGTGCTAATACTTCATGTGATTTTGATTCTGTGCCTCTGTTTATACAACCAAGGATTGTATTAGCTTTTTCAGGCTGCTGCTGCACACTGCTGATTCATGTTTAAGTGATTGTCCACTAGGACTCCAAGGTCCCTCTCACAGTTACTGTATTTGAGCTAGGTTTTGCCTAATCTGTACTTGTACTTTCGGTTTTTTTCTGCCCAGTCATAACTTCAAACAATCATTAAGCGAGGACTACCATACCAGTCTTGTAATGAATCCTATATCGTGGGAAATAATTTGCAAAGAAATATGTGCCTTTAATTTGAGAAGACAAATATTCTGTTCTCTTTTGCAGAGGTAAAGGACCTCTAAAAAATACATCTGATGTAATCAGTGCAGCAAAGAAAATTGCAGAAGCCGGGTCAAGAATGGATAAACTAGGGCGGACAATTGCTGACCATGTAAGCCATAATTGATTTTTGTATGAGTCTTCTACTCACCTTTAATTTTACAATAGATTTATGAATTTAAGAGCCACTGTTTTGTGTCTTCCTACGACTCTTAATTCTGTACCCTTCTCTACTAAGAAGCTTTCTTCATTGCTTGCTCCCAATGTTAATGAATTTGTATTCTATACTGATACCTTATTTTTCAAATAATGACTGCAAAAAAAACTTGCTTAAAATTTCCAGATGTGTGGAATGAATGAAAAATGCATGAATGAAAAAAAGAATACTCTGTCATATACAGAGTTTTGCATTTATACCCACTTAATCCAAGGCACTATCATATACATGATAAAAATAATAATCTTGTTTTCTTTTGATGCCACCCGGTATTTTATTTTTTTATTTCAGAACACAGACTATTTTATTGTAGAAAAATCTAGTGAGAGACATGCTGAAAAAAGGACAGGGATTCTCAGTCCACTTCATTTTTCTATCACTGCCACTCTGAAGGGAAAAGATAATGCATGTATATTGTCTTTGCCAGGAAATCAAACATGATATTGTCTGTATTTTTGGCAATATAGTAGATAAAAGGATATTAACCCTACCTTGGCTTTTCAATATTTATCTGGGATTTTCTCCCTGCATTCTAGAACATTTATTCTTAAATAGTTGACAGTTTCATTAGACATACAAAATGGACTATTGTTACCTGAATCTTTTAAGGATAAAGATCGATGGAAATTAAATTTGATTTGGTGGATTATTGCAATATGTTCTATTTGGGGTTGCCTTTGAAGATTACTTGGAAACTACAACTGGTACAGAATGAAATGCCATTGGACAATAATGGGTCTGTCTTGACATACTTACGTGTCACCGCTACCCCTCAAGCTTCACTTATTGCTAATTGGTTTGTAGGTTCATGCCACAGGGTCTGGTTATCTGAGAGACTGCCTATCCAGTAGTTTCTGTCCATCCTGTAAGATTGGGCACGGAGGGTGTAGGTCCAGTCCCCTCAAGCAAACATGCCATCTGTTTGGACCTGGGGATTATGTCTTCTCTGTTGCGATGCCTCTCTCTGGATCAGCCTCCCCACAGAGATCCATATGGCTCCCCCAGTGATGTTTAAAAAGATCACCTGCCTATGGGGTCAGGCGAGCTTGAGCCCTTCCAGAACTTTATTTGGAATTTTGCAGTAGTAAGCATTCCTTACTCCCTATCTCTGATGCAGTTCTGTTCAGAACAAGGCTTAACGATAAACAAAATGACCAAAATACTGGCTTGTATTTCAATGCATTTGGAGTGTGCAAAACTCTCTAAAGAACGAAGCATCTTTTCTTTTCCTGTGCCCAGTGCCCAGATTCTGCTTGCAAACAAGACCTGCTGGCCTATCTGCAGCGTATTGCTTTATACTGTCACCAGCTGAACATTTGTAGCAAAGTGAAGGCAGAAGTTCAGAATCTTGGAGGAGAACTTGTGGTGTCTGGGGTATGTACATGTGCTAATGTTTCCTTCGTGTCTTTCTAGGTTCAGTTCTTAAACTGTATTTTGCTTCCGTTGTGAAATGCAAAGCTGTTCTTTCAGCATCTTCAAGACCTCTCAAGGTTTTTCTCCCAGGATTGGAGACATTTATACTATCTTTCCTTCAGAAAGATCCTATGGTCCAAACGGCGGTTTCAACAATCCAGTGCATACATTTCATTATGATGAGAATGGCTTTGTTGAATAACGGCAAACTTTGTTTGAATAATGGCAAACTGAAGTCAGGATGGATGGATGGATTTCCAGATTGTTCTTTTTGAAAGAACCTTAAGTCAGTTAAAAGACCCAACAATTGATAAACAATTGCACTTCTGTAATTTGTTTTCCCATAGGATTATGTTTTAATTGTTTCAGTCTTTTTACATTCTCAGCTAATTGTTCAACCTATAAGTTGCCATTTGTAGGAATTTGTGTGTGCGTGTTTGACAATGAACCTGTTGCAAAATTTCTTTGTTGATGTTTTTGTGAATGTATACATTGATGCTGAAAGCCTCTGTCTAAGATAAAGCACAATAGACATAATAATGGCTATTGAAGCTAAACCATTTGACACAATAATGCCCTTGTTCCTTTTTGTGCCAGCGATTCCATAAAATATATAGTATTTTTCCATGACTTAGCTTTTGAAAGCAAGGGCCCATCAAAAATGTACTTTGTGACTTAGCAGAGGCATCTGCTGTTCAAATAACAAACTCCAATTTTACCATCATTTAAATCTTAGCCACTGGTAATTATTTTTCTCTGCTAAGCCCAATTATCTGTTGGATGTTTTTCTCCATTCCCTTCCTAGTTAATTCTCAGGGATAAAGGCACCCTTGGATTCAATCAGAACCTTCTTGGTAAAGGAACCTCTGAACCTCAGCTTCCTCTTAGCATTTGTTCTGAGATTCATAAACTTGGAATTCTTGCGTCTCTGATATATTTGAACTCTATCCTTAAACTTTGTATAGCAAACTGTGTTTCAGGCACTGTCTCAAACTCAAGCTATTCTCTTTTGTGGATTTGTTCGTTAAGGTGGATAGTGCCATGTCACTGATCCAGGCTGCCAAGAACCTGATGAATGCTGTGGTACAAACTGTGAAGGCCTCCTACGTGGCCTCCACTAAATACCAGAAGTCTCAAGGGATGGCTTCTCTGAACCTTCCTGCTGTGTCTTGGAAAATGAAAGCTCCCGAGAAGAAGCCTCTGGTCAAGCGAGAGAAGCAAGACGAGACCCAGACCAAAATCAAGCGAGCTTCCCAGAAGAAACATGTTAACCCAGTGCAAGCACTCAGTGAATTCAAAGCCATGGAGAGCATTTAATTCGTCGTTTCGGTTTTTCCTTCTTTCCTTCCTTTCCAAATTTCTGCCCTTCTGGATTATGTTAAAGTTTATTTACTTAATATTATGATAAAATCATTTAGACTAAAAAAAAGAAATAAACAGAGTTAGGGAGCACGGCAGTTCAACAACGTTCAATCTGCACGCGAGATAATGTTAGTATGGAAATGCTGTCTAGAAATGCTTCTGTGATATTTCGAGCTTCTGTTTTGCATAAAATAAGGCCTGCTTTAAATCTGTTTTATAACCAAAGATAAATTCACAGTAACAATCATCCTTCGCATAGCTGGATCATGTCATTCTATGAGGGGAAAATTGAGCCCCTCTCAGTGTGAACAGGAATCGAACGTGTGTTTGTTTCTTTTTTTAAAAAAGTATATATATATGCTGGGTGGATAAAGATAAACTTTGCTATGCTTAATAATTGGGAAAGTGGAAGTGCTAATTGCTACTTAGAACACTAAGACAACAATAGAAAATGAATTTGAAGAAGTAATATACTGTAGCATTATTTCTAATTTAAGTAGGTATTGACATTTTTCCAGCCTGAACACATTGATGCATTTATTCTAAGTAACTCTTGAGGGGAACACACATTAGGGAGGGGCATAGATAATTACTGAATGACAAGTTGTAGCCAAACCAGCATTTCCAAGGTAGTTTTCCTTGGCTCTTGGGAACTGAAGAAGTCATTATAAAAGGAACCTGATGCGCATTGTGCAATGTATTAGAACACACAAATTTTGACTTATTTTTGGGATGTGACGATGTCAATGCTTGGTTACAGGTTACTGATATTTTTTGCCAGAAGACTAATAAAAAATTCTTGTTACCAGTGGGTGCTGTAAATGTTGCCTGTTTTCCCTCAGCATTCAAATGCAAATCCATCACTGTGTTCTGGTAATAATTGCTAGTCATTTTCCTTTAAGCTTAAAAAGAAACTTAGCAAATAATGTTTATTCAGGCTGCACCCTAGGTATGAATTGTCATAATGGGAGCTTCGTGGCATAATTTTGCCATTTTAAATTTTTTATGGATTTCTGTTTTTATATCTTTTCCAATAAAGTATAAAAACCAGTTGTATTAGTCAGAGTTTTCTTCGGCAGTTGGTAAAATAAGCTTAATTCTATAGTGTACTGACTAATTGGAGTTAACTTTTAAAAAGCCAATAATGGATGACTCATGCCTAATTTTCTTAAATGGTTTTGTTGAAAGTCAACAAGAGGCCCTGCACAATAGTGCACAACAGGCAAAATTGATCTGCTCTTTTGTAACTTTTCAGTAGAGAAAAAGACACTCGAGAGTTAATCAGCTGGAGTCATAGCCTCATTTGTTCCAAAGAGTTAGCAATTTCAAGTCCTTGCATGTCCACAATACATTTTTTAATTAAAGGTGTTTTATGTTACAAGGGGGGACCTGTTTTATCTATTTGGGCAACCCATGAGCTTGGGTACTGCAGTTTTGGCAATTGAACTATTAGAGAAAAAGTTGGATACAAATTTAAAATTAATAATTCTAGGGGTTAATGACTGAATAATAAAAAAAATACAAATGCTGGCATTTCAGGTAAAGTAACATGTGAAAGAACCTGATCGCTTCAGAATTCCATTTTTAACTTCTCCCAGATCCAAACAGTGTTCGTTTAAACTTACTTTTTATCTTTCATCGGAAGATTATATTTAGAGAAGACAATAGCTATAGTATCCGTGTGCTGCATATATACTCTTAGTCGTACGTGGGCAATAATTCATTGGCCTGCAATGTAGCTGGCTTGGAAGTTCAAATAGTGTGAGAGTACTTAGGTTTTGGTTGTGTTTTTGACATAATGGATAAAGTGTGCCCAAACTGACAAGAAGAGGGCCCTGACCGATAGCAGGAAATGATAAATGTGGTTTCAGGTACATTAAGGCTAGTAACTTAGTCCAGCTTAATAAAAGTGTTTTATGAAAGCCTCAATTAACTTGGTTGAAAATCAGCATTTGAGGGGCTACTTCTGGGCATATATTGAAGGCTGCAACTTGAAGCATAGGATGAGTAAACGACCCTGAATGAACGAATCAATCTTAATGAAAAGTGCATATGTGAAACTCGGGGAAGGGGAAGAGACAATAGTAATATAAAAGAAAATACAAATGAATGAGATGTAATAGAACTGAAGGACAATGATCTGGTGCAGTACACAAGGAAATGAAAATGTAGATTCAATGTCAAAGGGTTAAAATGTATGTCAGAAACTGAATTTTTGACGGGCACATGAAAGTGACTGGTGCTAAGTCACATGTTAGAATCCCGAGAATTACAACAAAAGAACCAGAACCTGGTTTTGAAGGAACAATGTGGATGGCATAAAAGAATGAGTGGGAATTGAGAAGGGAATTCAGAAAAAGTGCATCAGCCACTAGAAGACCAACGCATAAATCCACTTTAAAAAAATAACGTGTTGAGAATACACATTTAGGTCTAAGGCTATTTATGTACCTGTGATAAATTAATGAATCAGAGCATGAAGGATGCCATTTATTATGATGAAATACAATAAGGAAAGAACACAAGGTAAATCGGCCAAGAAATATGGGGGAAAATAACTCGATCAATACATTTCAAAGAATTAGAGCATGGATTGTCTAATTTGGAAAAATTGGGAGAAGACAGAAAAACGAGCAAATGATCTCAAATCATCTTCCTGGGGAATACTAAGACAATCAAAAGACAAGAATTTTCATCCTGAAATTAAAGATTTTGACACCGACATCCATCCATGTTCCAAATACAGATAAGGAATAATTAGATGAAAGTTTCTCCCAGATAAGAATTGCAGAGCAGGAAGGAATGATTGTAGGAGATGTGAATGGCATGCTAGATCCAAGTTTAGACTCCCAAAGGGTGGGTGGAACGGGCAACTCCCCCCAAAAAGTTTTTCAGCATATGGATTATATTAGCTTTGGTCAATGCGTGGAGATCAGGATCAGAATAATGCTGGAAGGGACCTTGGAGGTCTTCTAGTCCAACCCCCTGCTCAAGCAGGAGACCCTATGCCAGACAAGTGACTGCCAGTCTTTTCTTAAAAACCTCTGGTGATGAAGCACCCACAACTTCTGAAGGCAAGCTGAAAGAGAAGAGGCCACTTTTTTTTTTTTCCAGCAAGACACTAAAAGTACTCAAGAAGTGATATATGCTGGATTTCTAAAGCTCCTAACACTACTAAAGAAGTACAGATTTGTTCATGGCATGCTCCAGTTCTTAATATCTTGGTTTCAGGGGGAAAAAAACATTCAGAAATGCAAATGAATGGAATGCTGTAACGTCAAGAAACCATACAGCAGAAAAGCAAATAAGTTACTTTTTAAAATGAATACCGGTATATGAAGGTAACTCGAGGGCCTGTTCATCCCCCTTGTTTGCTCTCTCTACCTCTGGTAGTGCTCCTCCTCGCTACCAGGAGCAGCTGTCTAGGAACTAGAGACTTTCAGTCCAGGGGAAAAAATGGAGCATTTTTGCCCTCGAGCTAACAAACTACAGGTAGCCCTCAACCTATAGCCAGACTTGGAAGTGGAATTCCTTTTCCTAAGTGACATGGTTGTTAAGTGAGTCGTACCCTCTTTGATGACCATTTTGCCACAGTGGTTAAGTGAATCGTGCAGTTGTTATTACGTATTCCAACTTCCCCCATTGACTTTCTTTGTGGGAAGCCTCCTGAGAAGGTCACAGTGGCGAGCATGACTCTGTGATGCTGTAACCATTGTAAACTACATCCCAGCCGCCAAGTGCCCAAAATTTTGAACATGTCCCCCATGGAGTCACTGCAAAGGTCATAAGTGCGAGGATGGGTATTAAGTCATTTGTTTCAATGCTGTCGCAACTTCAAACGGTGATTAAACAAATGGTCATAAGTCGAGGACCTGCAGTCTTTGAGGTACTGTGAAGTTTGGAAGCTTGGCTTGATGACCAAGTAGACCAGGGCTGTCAAATTCCCAGCCGGTGGGCCGGATACATCACATGCTGGCCACGCCCACACCCAGTTTAGCAAAGGGGGGAAAAAGTCACGATACATCACGTGATGATGTGACAACGCGGGTTTGACACCCCTGACGTAGGCGATGGAGATGATGGATGCTATTTATTAGTTTTATGTGGCGAGTGCAACTATTGTGGCACATGACACAGGAAAGAATGGAGTATGTATGTGTGTGCATACAGGTAGCCCTCAACTTACAACAGTTCACTTAGTGACCGTTACAACATTACTGAACAAAGTGACTTATGACTGATTTTCACACTTATGACCATTGCAGCATCCTCGTGGTCACGTGATCAAAATTTGGGTGCTGGGCAACTGGTTCGTATTTATGACGGTTCCAGTGTCCCGGGGTCATGTGATCACCTTTTGTGGTCTTGTGATAAGCACAGTCAATGGGAAAACCAGATTCACTTAACAGCCCTGTTACTAATTTAACTACTGCAGTGATTCACTTAACAACTGTGGCAAGAAAAGTCGTAAAATGGGGTAAAATTCACTCACTTAGCAACAGAAATGTTGGGCTTAATTGTGGTTGTAAGTTGAGGGCTACCTGTGAGGGCTATGAGTGGGTGTGTATATACATGTACATATACATACACACACACATATATACAGTGTGTGTGTGTATGCATATGCATATGCATATGTATATGTATGGACAAGTTGAAAAGTGGCAAAAACAATACATCAAATACATCATAGTGACCTTTGACTTTTTTCAGTACAAAGACATTATTACAATAAAACAATCTCTAAGTTTAAATGAATAATATCAATAATTAAAATATAGAATTCTAATACCTTACAATTCAAAAATCCAATTTTCATCATATATTCTTCTCTATATTTATTGTCAAATATGAATAACCATACAAATATTAATCTACAATATTTATCTGATCAAATCAAATCTAACCCTCAAAACCCAAAGTTATAAGCTGATTTTTTTTCTCCTTGTCTTGTAAGAAATCTAACAGTGGTTTCCAGCTTGCAAGAAATTTAATCAAATTATTGTTTGTAATCAAGGCTGCCAATGTTGCCACCGTGGTTAACTCCAGTGGTTTCAAAGTCCATACTTCCATTGTGGGTATATGACCCTCTTCCAAGCTTGTGCTTATAGCAACCTAGGAGCTAATGGCAAATATAAAAACAAAGTCCCATGTTTTCTTTCCCCCTGTTTATCAGCTATCCCTAAAAGAAAAGTCTCAGATTTCAATTTTACATCCATTTTCAAAAAATTCTGAACCAAGGTAGGTATCTGATTCCAAAATGTCTTAGTCTTTTTGCCTGTCTCCCAAAAGTGGTAAAATTCCTTCAAATTGATTACATTCCCAACATTTGTTTGAGACTCCCTCATACATCTTTCACAATTTATCAGGAGTTAAATACCATCACTACATCATTTTATTAAAACATTCTTTCAAATTATAGTTCAGTGCAAACTCTGCGTCCACATATTTTTCCATTAATCGGGCATAATGGAACCAATTGCTTAGCCTATTTAACCATACAATCTTTAACATATGACTATTTAAGATGAAAATTCAATAACACTTTAAAAGCTTTTGCAAAAAAGGTGTTCATCATTAGTACATATTTCTGTTTCGTACCTCATTTTCTTGTCTGATTGACAAGAAATTGACAATGATTTCTTTTAATCTAGTTTAAATCTTTCAGACAATTGCATGTGTGTAAATCAGGGGCGAAGTATAACCCTCGTTCTCCAATTCTTCTCTTGATTGAAGTCTAAAATCCATACCATCACGATTCAATGAATCAACGTAAGTCATCTAAGGTCGTCTGGTTATCATTTTCCTGCTAAAAAAAAGCTTCCCGAGTTGAAAAAGCCAACTGAGTGTCTGAATGTGTTCTTCTACCAGATAGTACTGGCCAAATAACAGTCAGCTTTGTTGTTGTGAAGGTTGTTGTAGAACGTGGGTTGAAATGTGTACAAGTCATTGATAAATTGTTTGATGATGTCTAAGCAGCTTTACCAAATATATGCGAAGGGCGATTTAACATCTTTCCTCTGCTTCTTTGGTGCTAAGCCAGTTATCCTTTCAAAACTGCATGTCTAAATTAGAGTGTTGGTCAAGCCACTGAAAATGGTTCTGATTCTTGTGCCTGGTGGGGGCTTCAGAGTTAATGATGTAGGAAAAAATTGAAAGGCTTCACAAAAGCGAAATGCGCGCACGGCTTCAGAATGAAAAAGGCAGACGGGATAGCTAAAATTACCCAAGCTTATAAGAGAAAGAGGAAAGGCAACAAAGAATATAGTACACTTTAAGCCAGGGCCTGGATGAAATGTGACTGGACAGTGCATCAATGGTCAGTAAGTTCCCCTCCTGGCACATATATCAGTATCTCAGAATATGCTCTTAAATAAAGACCTTTTCATGTCTCTGAGTTCAGTAGGTGAAGAAAAGTGATAACTAGGCTGAGGTCAACAGGAATATAATAATAAGAGGGGGATGCTTCTGTCTGGTTTTGAAGCTTTAGCTTTGCTCTTCAGAAAAGCAGCTTTAAATATCTTTGCTAGGGAGATGAAATTGACACACAGAAAGGATTACTTTCTTCCACTGTACAGCAGAAGTGTTCTTAAATCTGGACATTTCAACAAAGAGGAGAGCTTTTTTAGTTTATGCTGTCAAATTATTTTTGCAATAGGCACAACCCAACATAGCAATAGCATTTAGACTTATATACTGCTTCACAGGGCTTTAAAGCCCTCTCTAAGCGGTATATATTGCCCTCAACAATCTGGGTCCTCCTTTTACCCACCTCGGAAAGATGGAAGGCTGAGTCAACCTTGAGCCTAGTGAGATTTGAACTGCCAAATTGCAGGCAGCCGGTAGGCAGCAGAAGTAGCCGGCAGTACTGCACTCTAACCACTGTGCCACTGTGGCTCAACATAACTACCTATATTAAAGAGGTAGTCCTGAGCTGAGATAGACAACTAGGCTCCTAGAGTCAATATTGGACGGAATTGTTTGGAGGAGATTTTAGATGTCATCTCTCCCCTTTTTCTCACAGCTCCAACCAGCCTGGCTGTGGCAGCCCTGAAGATGCTCCCAAAATGGCTCCAGCATAAAAAATGGCTTCAGGGCTGACACCAAGTAGAAATATTTGCGCTTACTTCTTTAAAACCTGTTTAAAACCCTATATGTTCAGCTCTATCAGTGGCACTAAATAGACTTTCCCCCCTCTCTTTGATAGGCTCCTTATCTCTGAATTATTTGGGAAACAGGTATGTTGTGGCCTTTCCCATGCTGAGAATAGCTGTCCCTCTTAAATTTGGCCAGAGAGTTAAGAATGTAATTCTGAATTCAAATATTTCTTCATGAAAAAGCCATTTTTAAACAATATGTGAGAGAAGATTAAACATACTACAATGGTACCTTGGTACTCAACTGCTTTGAAACTCATTGAATTTGGTACTCAACGCATTCTGATGGGAAAATTTTGTCCCAGCCCTCATTGTTTGTTTGGTACAAAACTCGCAAGCTAGAACTTGTTGGTGTCGGCTGCCTTGTGACTCACTATAGGTAGTCGTTGACTTACAATAGTTCATTTAATGACCATTCGAAGTTATAACATCACTGAAAAAAGTGACTTATGACCGTTTTTCACACTTATGACCATTGTAGCATCCCCATAGTCACATGGTTTACATTCAGATGCTTGACAACTGACTCATATTTATGATAGTTGCACTGTCCCAGAGTTATGTGATCCCGTTTTGTGACCTTACAAGCAAAGTCAATGGGGAAGCCAGATTCATTTAACAACCAAGTTACTAATTTAACAGCCGCAATGATTCCCTTAACAAATGTGGCAAGAAAAATCATAAAATGGGCAAAACTGATTTATTAAATTTCTCACTTAACAACATACATTTTGGGCTCAATTGTGGGTGTAAGTTATTATTAATTTGAGGACTACCTGTACATTATTACTTCTGGGAAAAATGTTTGGCATTCATCATTTTTGGAACTCATTGCACCTCCTGGAACCAATTAACAATGAGTATTGAGGTACCATTGTGTTTCATTACTGCTGGAAATCCATCTTTACAAACCATAACTGGTCTAAGACAGCTTTGTGAATTTCAGTGAATTATGTAGCATAGAACACTTTTTTTTTGAAAACAAATGCAGATTAGGTGCTTCCTCTTTTTATATATTAAGAGTTCCTAAGAACTAGATTCCAATGTGACCTGACGACCTCTTCCATTTCCTAGAGCAAATTTAGGAACTGAGGTCCATGAAACAAAAAATTAGATAAAACATTCTGACAAAGAAGGCAAGCATATCCAGTACTATACTGCTAGATTCCACCTCTCTGGGAAGAGGGTGGGAGATGTGTGGCCTGTTTTCTAGTCACAGTTATGTTTAATTTCAAGTGAGTTCACAGCCTTTCAAGACAACATCCCACTTAAGAGGCAAAGCCACGGCATCTGACAGTGAAAAGCTCTTCTATCATCCTGGTGGTAATAAATTGTCATCCATCTAAAGGGATGCATTTTTTAAAGAAATGAAAGTTCATCAAGCTTATTATGTACAGTGCGCATCTCTTCCTGTAATCTCTTCCTTTATCCAGTGGTGGCCCTCCTCTCCAAACTCATCTGCTCTATATTTCCTTCTAATGTGGGCTTTAACATCTCACTGTGTTTGGTGGTCCTTAATGCTTGAGCAGCTGCTCAATGGGTGAATATAAAGGGTGCTGTTGCATAATCCCCTTGCCCTATTAAGATTTATCAATGAGCTGACTTAGGTACTTTTTGTGGAATATGAATTTTTATTATTCCACACGGGACCATATTTTATGCATAATCATTTCAAAAGCCAAGACAAATGCTAATAGGCATGAATATAGGCTGGCATAATCAGCTGGTTACCTGGGCCCTGCTCTTCTCCTCAGCGTCCACCAGGTTGTTGGGAAGTAAAGAACAGAGGAGCAGAATTAAAGCTTCAACCGGATAGAGAAAAAGAATCAGCAATGCCTCTTTATTATGAATGGTTTGAATCTCCAGGGCTCTGACGGGTGACATCCTAAAGTTCTGAAGGAATTTGCTGATGATCCTTTATGTATTCTCTTTGAGAGAGTCTGACGAGCAAAGTGATATTTTAGATGCCTGGAAGAAAGCAAATGTTGTCCCTGTTTTCAAAAAAAAGGGAAAAGGAAGATCCTGAAAATTACAGAGCAATGAATCTGATGTGATTTTTCTGGATGATCCTAGAACAATTCATAAAAAGATGGACCTCTCTGTTACCAGAGTCAGTCAGTACTCGGCGTATGTCCACAATTGAGCCCCAAATTTCTGTTGTTAAGTGAAGCATTTGTTAAGTGAGTTTTGCCCCATTTTACTATCTTTCCTGCCACAGTTGTTAAGTGAATCACTGGAGTTGATAAGTTAGTAACATGGTTGTTGAGTGAATCTGGCGTCTCCACTGATTTTGCTTCTCCAAAGGATCACATGACCCCAGGACACAGCAATGGTCGTAAGCGTGAACCAGTTACCAAGCATCTGAATTTTGATCACATGATCATGAGGATGCTACAAAGGTTGTAAGTTTGAAAAAGGGTCATAAGTCACTTTTTTTCAGTGCTGTTGTACATTTGAATGGTCACTCAGTGAACTGTTCTAAGTTTAGCACAACCTGTATTCTCTCACCATTTTTTTTATTACAAGCAGGACAAAAAGAGGATAAAGGGAAATAACAGAAACACACCATTCTGCATATAGGAAATAGCTGAAACTAATTTGTAAATATATCATTGACCACACCAAATAATACTGATATGTCTTTCCATTGCATCCGTTCATAGCCAGAGTATCAACATATATGAACATATACCCATCTTTCTACATTGAAGAGAGATGCTTTCACTGTCTCCAATGAGTGATAAATCTGTAGTTATTCATAATGTGACACGTTCCAAGGTTTTGTTGTATAATTAAGAAGTATACTCAAATCTTTAAGCAATATTTATTTGTTTTACAATATTCTGTATGCCATCTCCATTGTGAGACCTTGAGTGGTTAGACTTAGACTTAAACTTAGACTTACAGCTTTACAATGCATTCGGGAAATATTCAGACCCCCTTCACATTTGTCCATTTTGTTATGCTGCAGCCTGATTCTACAATTGTTGAAATTCATTTTTTTTCTCAATAACCTACTACACTCAGTCCCCCATAATGACAAAGTGAAAACAAAATTTTAGAAATGTCTGTAAATTTATTTAAAAAGGAAATAAAACTGAAATATCACATTGGCATAAGTATTCAGACCCTTCATTCAGTACTTTGTTGAAGCCCCTTTGGCAGCAATTACAGCCTTGAATCTTTTTGGGTATGATGTGACAAGCTTTGCACACCTGGACTGGGGAATTTTCTGCCATTCTTCCTTGCAAATCCTCTCAAGCTCAGTCCGGTTGAATGGTGACCATCGGTGGACAGCCATTTTCAGGTCCCTCCAGAGATTTTTAATAGGGTTCAAGTCAGGGCTCTGGCTGGGCCACTCTAGGACATTCACAGAGTTGTCTCGAAGCCACTCTTGTGTTGTTTTGGCTGTGTGCTTAGGCTCGTTGTCATGTTGGAAAGTGAACCTTCGACCCAATCTCAGGTCCTGAGCATTGTGGAACAGATTTTCATTGAGGATATTCCTCTACGTTGCTCCATTCAGCTTTCCCTCAACCCTGACCATTCTCCCACTCCCTGCTGCTGGAAAACACCCCCACAGCATGATGCTGCCAGCACCACACCTCACTGTTGGGCAGGTGATGTTAAAGGGCCATGATATTAAAGGGCTCACATAATAACTTTCTAATAGTGCCATGTCTTCTTTACTTGACCACTGGCACTCCATAGAAAAATTAAAGTCAAAATATGCACCCAATAATAAAGCTGAAAATTATAACTTACATCATTGAACAATAGTTTGATGTTGTGTTGGATGCCTTCAAGTTAGTTTTGAATCCTGGCAGCAGTCTGGACAGAAGTCCAATAGTTTAATTGGCAAGATTTTGGTGGTTTGGCTTTGTCTCCTTCCTAGGGCTGAGAGAGAGTAGCTCAAGGTCACCCAGCTGGTCTTGTGCCTATGCCTATGAACGGACAGCCTCCTGCTTTCTAGACTGGTGCCTTAAGCCATTACACCAAGCTAACTCTCAGTTTCAATTTGGATAAAGGAAAATCTAGGAAGTTGGAAAAACTAGAAAAACCCTCCTGTGCCTTGAATGACATCTGAGATTGGCTCTCCAATCAAACTGAAGGCCAAAGATCCAGTTTTTGAAGCTTTTTTCATCTTTGAGGAACAAAAGGCTTATCTCTTCCCTCCCACTCTACCTCCATCTATCAAATACTATCGCATTTAAGTGGTGTGCTCAGATAGCAGAAACAATTTAAAAATCTACAAAGGTGGCACTTTCTTTACTTTCACTTCTTTTTAAAAAAAAAGATTAATGACTAGGAACAAAATCCATTAAATAATGGAAGAAATACAAGAGTACAACCGTTCACATCTGCAGATGTTACAAACAATAGAGTTAGCATCCTAAGTTACATCTATTTTTCTTTTTTAATGCCTATAATTTATTTGAAGCTTTAGGGTGCCTAGCCAGCTATTATGCCCACCCCTTCTATGGTAGCTTCAGTTGATCAGGCCAAATAATCATCTACCCTACAAGAAGGTTGGAAGGCCATCCTAGTGGAGAAACTGGAATTCAAAGTTGTACATGTCAAAATTTCAACAAATAGAGTGTTAACAAGCTTCCAAAAATTATGTTCCCTTTTTAAAGCCACCAAGACCAGTGGACTTTACAGCACACCGGGGTTGTGAATTCCAGCAATTGTATTTTATGAAGGAAACTGAAGGAAGGTATGTTCACCACCTTTGAGTTATAATAAAAATAATAAGGGCCCCAAATAGATAGGTGATATAGATGATAGGTAGACAGACAGACAGACAGACAGACAGACAGACAGACAGACAGACAGACAGACAGACAGACAGACAGACAGAC
>JANHFL010001392.1:0-28898 GCA_032468155.1 Oxyrhabdium leporinum
CATTTTACCTACCTCGGAAGGATGGAAGGCTGAGTCAACCTTGAGCCTAGTGGGATTTGAACCGCTAGATTGAATCAACAGAAGTGGCCTGCAGTTCAACACTCTAACCACTGCGCCACCTAGGGATAGATTAGATTAGTACAATATATAATTTAGTATAGATTAGTATATATAATTAGTATAGATTTGATTAGTACAATATATAATTTCAGTCCTTCCAGATTATTTAACAAAACATATTTTGTGTGAATTCAGCGTAGGCAACTATGGACTAACTCTTCTTACAAGTTACATGAGCTGCTCATATGTACTTCCTTTAACATGATAAGGAGTAGCATTGCTGATGATTAGTATTTAAATTCAGCAGGATTTCAGAATTGGCTGGATTTCATCAGTTCCCTCTTTTAAAAAAAGCAAGGCTATGCTCCATTTAATTTTCTTACAGTGTTGTGGGCTGATTGGAACATCATTGAAAATGTGAGCTACTTCTGCACTGGATTGCCTTCTGTCAGAATAACACAGTTGGAACTAGAGTGATCTAGGAGGGGACCACTGTGCCAACAGTCCCTTAATATGTTAACTTTATCCTAATTGCTGAATAGTTGAAAGATCTTTTGAAGAATAATTGACAATTATCTAGTTATATATTCACATGTTCTAAAATGGAAAAGCATTCTATTAAAATAAATATATATATAAAAATATAATTTTGACAAATAAATACATTTGTTTTTACCAAAAGTAGATCAATTTCATTTTCAGGAAACCCACAAAAATACTGATATTCCCGCCAAAATGTTCAATTGTGTCATAAATCTTTTTTAGCAATAGCCTAGTATTGCAGAATGTCCAATAATTTTAAATAACCTAAAAATGCATACTGAAGTCCTTGTTGACATGGAATTCATTTTTATAGGCATATTGAACACTTTCTAATTGTTGGTCTATAAACAGACATCCACCCAGTTGGCTCTTGTAATTTTTTTCCAGGAATGTGTTTATAAATCTATATAGCTCTGAAGCTTATAGAAGAACCCTGGTGGTTCAGGTAAAAAAGCAACCATTTAGTTTCCACAATGGCTGTATTCTGACATGAAGTTCCTGATAAATTTGTATGTGCAGACATTTAAAACCTAAGTGCAGATATTTAAAACACGACCCAAAATAAAATAATCAGCATAAGAAAAACCCTATAAGATCTGTATTTTAAATTAAAATAAGTTTGGTGATATCAAATAACGTATTATTTTGTTTTAGGGAAATGAAGATCTTTTGCCAGGTCAAAGGTTCTATCATGAAGGTATGTTTACAGAAAATCATTGATTGCTACAACAAATTGTTATTGTTTGAGTAATAAATGAGTAAGAATATATTTATTGCATTTCTCAATTAGATGAGGAGAAAGAACATGGGGACATTGTGATAGCCTTATATATTTATGAAGGCATGCATGAAGATGACTTGTCCTTCAAAAAAGGAGAAAAAATGAGAATTCTGGAGGAGTAAGTATAAGTATAGAAGTCTTGTCCTGCTTTTATTTACTTCTATGTAATCATGAGGTTAAGGATATGCTCAGCAGTTAGACTGGCCATTTTAGTTCCAGTAGACTGGTTCATGTTATTAAACTAATGAAGGTAGCATTGTGCTGGGTAAAAACTGGGAACGACTGTATTTATTGGCCATGAAGTTCACAAGATATGGACTGTTATTCAACTTAACCTGTTCTGACCAGCTGGCCAATTGGAAAGGTATAATAAAAGGGCTGTTGGACAACCCTGTATACTTTCAAATTCAATCTCCAGGATCTCTTATTGAAGAATTGGTTAAGTTCAGAAGCTGATGTCCTATAGTTTTAAAGGGAGTTTTTGTTCCATTTTTTCCTCATTCAAAATGTTTGTAAACATATAATACTAAAACATACATATATCTATATAGCCATAGCCATTAGTAGCTGTGTAATATTTGTTTCCATTTAAAAGTCCCATGCTTATCCTTTGTCCATGAAGTATTGCTTTAATCATCAATAACTGAGTTTAAACATTCTTGGGATAAACACACATCTTAGTGTGCCTTACCATCAGAGAATGAGGTTACTTCTGGCATTGAAAAAAATATACTTTGAACAGATAATGCTCAATTTATGATCGCTTACTTATGGAAGGATTTGAAGTTACGACAGTGCCTGCAAAAGCTACTTACCACCCATTTCTGAAATTGTGGTGACCAAACATACTGGTCACATGATCATCAATATGACCATGTGCAGTATCCTGCAGTCACATGACTGTGTTTTGTGACATTTTTTGGCCGTTTTTCTCATTCCAATTGCATCATTCATTTAACAACCACCACAAGAAATGTTGAAAAATTGGAGACCTGGTCACATGATGCCTAAATTTATGACCACAACAATTTACGATAGTAATTCCAGCTTGTAAGTTGAGAACTACCTCTGATTTATTTACATCTACAGTTAAACAAAGCAAGTAGTGTATTCTGTATTAGGATAATAAGCCCTAAATGAGGCAACTATTTCAATGTATGTGATTCATGCCAAACAATCCTGGATTAGTATGATGTATGAATATAGTTATTATTTCCTTCAGTTGAAATGTAAGCTGCTTTGAATGTTACTGAGGTTGATCAGTAAAGTCTTCTTTACAAAAATAACCGTTTATTTTACTCTTTTTTTTTTAGACATGGTGAATGGTGGAGGGCTAAGTCCCTTGTAACAAAGAAAGAAGGATTTATCCCAAGCAATTATGTTGCAAAAGTCAATACTTTAGAAACAGAAGAGTAGGTTTCTTATCTTTCAAGTATTTGATTTCCATTGCTTTTTTTCTCATGTTTGGATAACAATAAAATATTTTTTAAAATAATACTTTTCAGATGGTTCTTTAAAGACATAACCAGAAAAGATGCAGAAAGGCAACTTCTAGCTCCAGGAAATTCTCCTGGAGCATTCCTGATCAGAGAGAGTGAAACATTAAAAGGTAAGTTTTCTGGATTTCATTGGATCAGAAAATAAATTCAATTTTCGGTCTTAAAACTCTTACATGTTTATGACACAAACTTTTGAATAAGCTTCTGTATGATCAAATTTATTTGCAACATCTATGACAAAAAAAACCCTTCCATCAACGAACCAGAATCTAGCACAGACCTTCCCATTTTTTCTAGATTCCTTCTAAAGAGATTTAATTGACCAGAAATAAGACTTGGGGTTATCTTTAATTATAATATACATTGCTGTTTAAATTGACGCTTCCTTCCTTTGATTTACATGTCTGCCCATCTTAACAAAAGAACTTACAGTTGGATAGTAGCATAAAAACAAAACAGGGAAAGCAGAACAAACAGCAAAACAATCCAGGTCAGCAAATGCACAATCCATTAAAAAGATCCTTTTTGGAGAGATTCATCTTAAGCTCAGGCCTAATGCCCAGTGCAAACCAGGTTTTCAGGGCCTTAAAGGCTAGCAGACTTGTGGCCATCTGAATCTTAAGAGGACTGTGACAGAGAAGGCATGTTAGATGGATTCTACCAGGTAATATAAGAAGGGACCTGAAACATGCCTGCCTGCCAGATATCAAGAGATGAGGGAGACACAGGGGTCTCTTAAATAATATGGCTGTGTGCGATGACACAACAATGGTACATCAAGTTACATACAATAATATATTTTTTAGGTAGAAGGCAGCTTTATATAGAGCATGTTGCATTAGTCCATATGAAAGGCGACTAAGACATGAGTGATTGTCCCCCAATCTGGGAATGTATGGAATTTAGTATCTGAAAGAGCCTTGTGGCCCTGACTGCTGTGTCCTGTTTCAACAGAACCAAGACCATAAGAGGATCCCCAAACTCTGCTCCAGTTCTGGCTGAGGGAATACAATTTTATCCAGAACTGAAGAAGGACAGAGGAAAGTCCCTAGAACTGGGGATCCTAAAACTCACAGTGTATGCCTATAGCTTGGGTAGACCGAAGGCTGTTCTTTCCCATGCAGAACTCCAGAGTTTCTAGAAATTGGAAAAGAACCTTAACAGTATGACTTGGATGGTCTAGGTTTGAGTTATATAACTGGATATCATCAGTATGATGATATCTGACCTTGTAACTAGTGGCTTCGTTGGCTGTTAAATAAGAATGGAGAGAGAGTACAACTCTGAGGAACACATAGAGAAAAAAAATGTTACATTTCTTTCCATCTCCACCAGATGCCAGCTCAGCCATATGATTATGGTTTCCCGGTTTGCGTTGTATGAAGAAAAGGAAAGTGTTTAAGGGAAAAATGATTAGTATTCTATTTTACAATCATTTAAGACTCTTATTAAAGTCAAATTCTACCACTATTCAGCTATAACATAATGTAATTGTTCAGATTTGTAAGAAATGCAATAGAATGAATAATACTGTGGGGAAAATAGTTTAAAAGATGATTAACTACAGTGGGAAAATAGAACAGAGTCCCATGATTATTTTCCTTGTTCTGAATCATTGTTTGGACAAGAGTCAGAATTGTGCACCCAGGAAAAATGTTATTTTAAAAGAAGCATTTTTTTAACAAATGGGAATGCTAACAGAAGCCTGTTTTTCTAAAGTAAATATTGTTTTATTGCAACCTGTTTAGTCGACATCAGAAAAATATCAATTTGATGGACCTAGTCTTTATTGTCTTACTGCATTGGGAGTAATGACCTTGGGAGATGGAGGAAGAGAAGCATTTAGAACTATGAGGCAATTAGCATTCAGAAGGGATATGGGCAAGGCAAACATCTCAAAAGCGACCGTTCCTAGTATTTTGGATTTTGAAGGCAACTGGGTAGAAACATACTTCAAGACTTGCAATATTATATTATACAATACAGTACAAGTAGTACTTCTGGGTGGGCTTCTTGAATGAACTATCTTAAAAGCTGACACAGTTTAACTTTTTCTTTATTAACATTGTTTTTAAGTTATTATTTTAAAGATAGCAATCAACTGACAATTATTTTATGGTTTATTGTTGGTTTTGTTTTGTCCACAGGTAGTTATTCATTGTCAATAAGAGACCATGATGGACCAAATGGTGATGTTGTTAAGCATTACAAAATCAGAAGCTTAGACAATGGAGGCTATTACATCTCTCCAAGAATTACTTTTCCCTGCATCAGTGATATGATAAAACATTATCAAAGTAAGTCAGCAGCTTTTCTGAAGTACCTATAAAATACTAGCCAAGACTGAAAACATTTCTGCATTTCAAATTCAAATAGATTTTGACTTATAGGATAAATTGTGTCAAGGGTGAGCGTAGTATAAATCCTGGAGAATTCTCAGAAGGGAGGAGATTGAAATAATCAAAAGGCATATATCAACGTGAAACCAGGGTAAACTAAATGCAGATTGAGAAATATCAGATTGGCTTGAAACAGAACACTTTTCAGATTATCAACATTGTAATTATTTGTATAACATTGTGGCAGTCTTGTGAACATATTTGCTGTGGGAAATGAAAAAACACAGTTGATATTTAAGGGGTGCAATTTAGTTCATTCACAATAACATTTTATATAGATATCTTCAGATCTTTCTTTTCCCTTTATGCCTATCTTCACCACTTTTTCTAGCTATATCTGATTACTATGCCTTAAATACTATTCCATGTTTCTTTGAATATATCATGCATGACAAATCTCTATGTTTAGTTAAAAATCCCAAATGTTAATTTCATATTTCTAAATTTTAATATCAGGGCTGATATAAGCAAAAAGTTCTGCTTTATCTGTTACAATTAGCAAAATATATTTCATTAGATATTCACCAACAAAAAAAGAAAAACCTTACTGAAACGCATGTACAGTATGTGTGTATTATCAGCCATTAAAAAAACTTTCCAGTTTTATGATTAACTATGCAGCTGTAATCAGACTACTTACTTATTGCTGGCACAAGATAGCATTTCATCAAGTAACATTGTAAATTGAAAATAAGAAAGGCTGGATAAATACACATAGTTCTAATGTAATTATCCCCATATAACTTTCTGCAGCTGCCTCCCAGGATCACACTAATCTTACTGATAGTCAACTTGGGGATGAAAAATGAATACCACAGAATCTGTGGCATTAAAAAGTAATCCTATCCTCTAGAAAGAAAATATAAGTGTACAGTGTCTGAAAATTTCTAATGATACAAATATAGGATGTTTGTTTCTTAAACAGAACAAGCGGATGGTTTATGCAGAAAGCTAGAGAAAGCATGTATTAGTCCTAAGCCACAGAAACCATGGGATAAAGATGCCTGGGAAATCCCTCGAGATTCAATCAAATTAGTGAAAAAACTTGGAGCGGGTCAATTCGGAGAAGTTTGGATGGGTAAGGTATTCATATTATATAGATAATTTCTCAGATGCTTATAAAATGTAAATGGCAGAGAGTAAGGAGGAGAGTTAGAGGAACTATGGTTCCTGAGTCTTCCTTGTAATATCTATCATGGACATGATTACTGAGAAATGGGGATGCTGTTTTCTGGCATCTGAGGGAGGAAATACATGAAAACAGTACTATAAAGCTCTAAAATTAGCTTAACACTGCTTTGAAATATGAAAGGATTTCTAAAACCCTTACTCAAAACTAAAACAAATAGTCACCTCACATAAAACAAAGCTTAGAATACTTGTCAACAATGATATCTGGGATAAGTTATTGATAAGCATTATTTTGCATTCAAAAGATGTACTACATTGCTTTGTGCTACATGTTCCTTTACAGTGATACAGTGCAGGAAATGAACCAAATCTGAGTGTTTGGAAATATAATTTTTTTTTCTAAAACTGAGGTTCTATGTTCAAATAAGCGTGTGTGACCTATGAGCTCCAACCACTATTCTCCATTGCTTACTCATAGTCTCATAGGAGAGCAATTTAATTATTTCTCAACTATTATTTTTTCAGAATCATGTGGGTAGGAGGAGGGAGAGAAGTTTAACCTGATACTTAATTGTTGTGAACCTAGGCAGTGGTAAAGAGTGATCTTGCTGGCACTTCTTTTAAGTATAATTATTGGCACTGGATTTCTTTTAACAGTCAAGAAACAATGATGTTGATCAGGGTCATTGAACTGAGTGATCCTGTAAGAAAAGAAAGATTACAGGTGTCAGAGACTTTGTGTGTCCTTTTCCCAACATCTTTCCAATAGTTGTCAAAAAAATCCAGTATGGTGCCAGATTCTATGCTGAACATTTCTTTGGTCAGAGGATATAGAAAAAAAACTGTTTGTTCATATCATGAAACTGTGCTTTTATGCAGTACTTGGCATATAATGCTGGGTAGCACAAAACAAATCTTGGCTGACTATGATTCTTTACTTCAGTTGCATGGTAAAGTTTCCATTTGCCCACCAAATGGCTGCCTCTGTTTTCAGTTTAGGAACCCATTTCCATATGGCCATGCCTTCACTTCCCATCACAGTGATGATTGATTTGTTAATTTAATATAAGACAAACAGATATAATACGCTTCTCAGGAATCATCTTGGGACTTTGGCTATTTAGTATAGCCATACCAAAAAATCTGCAAAATGAATGAACATACTGTAGGTTAGGGAAGTGCTGTCATCTGCAAAAGGAAGAACCGATTTCAGGAAGTTATGTTCCTACATCTTTATGTAAAAAAGAAAGGGAGGGTGTTTCTGGTTCAAGATGTTTCCTCTTGTTTATGTAGCCACTTTGACATCTAAATTTGGCATACTGTAACCCTTTAAGTAACTGCTAGACAATGACAGAATTACTGCATTGAAGAGCCAAACTACAAGTTGCTATTGCTCATGTCTGCCAACATGCAAATTAGCTTGTCATACACCTCTTATAGAAACGTCCTGGAACTGATCACAATTAGTCTAAAGATTTCAGTTTTCTTTGTCTTTCCAAAAGGACATGTATTTTGCCTTGTTTGCTCCATAATGATTTTAGTATAGCAAAGAAATCCAAGACAGTTAATGAAGGGAAGATACTAAAGGATAATACTGATCCTTTATTATGTTTTAAATTATATAGAAGAATAACTTTTTCAGTCCAGTGACCAAAACCAACAAAGACTCACATTTTACATCCGGAACTATATTATAACACGAGGTCTCGTGGACAAGAGAAAACTTTATTTCATTACACATCTGCTTTGACAAAAAAAAAATACATGCAAAAGATTATATAATAAGTGCACTAGGAATACATCCTATTATTTTTTATGGGAATTGATCATACAGAAAAGGAAGCAAGCACTCTGATAAAATTTATTAAAAATGCACAACGTAAAATGCAAATTATATTTTTAAAAAACTTTAGAACAGGATTCTGTCAAAAATGTAGCTGAAATCAAATTTTGTTATCCCACTAGCACTACCCAGAAGATTCAGACTTAAAATCAATAAATCAGTCAGTTTATTTGAGTGGTCAAGGACCTAACCTGCCTCATTACCTGTCATATATGCAACTTTGTATAATTTTGAGAAAACAGATAAATAAATAAAACTATTCTTTATTTATCTTCCTAATATAAAGGAAATATAAATTTATACAGGTTTTTTTCTGGATTTTTGTAATATCATTAAATATGAATTTGTCATGAGTATTGTATTCCTCCTTGTGGTTTAGGTGTAGGATTCGGCTATTTTAAGAGCTTAATGTGATCTTGTACACCCATTCATTCCCCAATTTTCTATAATGATGATTTGGAAGTATGGGTACAATAAAGCATCAGCATCTTTTTTCTGTATCACATTGAAGCCTGAAAAAAAGTTGCTTCAATGAATAGCAAGCTTCTGATTTAGTAAATGCAAGATTCAAATTTCCTCTTCCAGCTCAATTAATATGTAGGGAACACCAGCTGGATAAGGTTGGACTTTGGCATATGTACAGCCTAGTAAAAATGTCATGTCGAGATATTTAAGTAGATGTGTATTAATTGGATATAAATAATAGTAATTATTTTTGGATTCATCTTATCAATTTCATTCTAGGTTACTATAATAACAATACCAAAGTGGCAGTTAAAACTTTGAAACCTGGTACTATGTCCGTCCAAGCATTCATGGAAGAAGCCAACCTGATGAAAACACTTCAGCATGACAAGCTGGTCAGACTATATGCTGTAGTCACCAAAGAAGAACCTATTTACATTATAACAGAATTTATGGCAAAAGGTATGCATTATTGAATGCTATGTCAAAAATATGATTTATTGATAGTCATTAGATCTGAAGCAGAGAGTCAATCTACATTAACTTCTGAATCTTGGTAGAACTGTTGTTGGCTTTTCATCCTGGAAGTTGGTTCTTTTCTGGACAAAACTATCCTTCATAAATTAAAGTAAATTAAAGTTCACAATTTGCACTCATCCATAATGATCCAAATTCAGTCACCTGTGGGTTAGTCAGTAAAGCATAATCTAAAATTGCATACTTTAGAATAATCTGGAAAACCAGATTATTAGAACACTTGTTTTATTTGTATTTTTTGCCAATATACTTGCTTAATCCACACAGGAAGCTTACTGGATTTTCTGAAAAGTACAGAAGGGACAAAATTACTACTACCAAAGCTCATTGATTTCTCAGCTCAGGTAAACAAAACTAGATATAAATTAAAGAAGTGTTCTTGTTGCTATAGTAAAATAATAGATCTATGTGACTAGATTGAAGTGTATAAACTCTTACCAAACCACACAGTATAATAGGATGCAACTGGGCTCAACCTGATTACAAGCATGTAAAAGTATCCCTTGAAAACCATAACTGATTTATCAACAAAGCTAGTATTATTATATAAACTTCAGTTTAATTATGAAGCAGTTATTAATCATGTTTATAGAGTTTTCAACCATTTAGAATTGTTGTCTGGGCTTTTCTGATGTCATGGAATAAGTATTCATATTCTAACTTCAAGGACCGAATAGCAGAAAAAAAAAGTTTGTTTTTTTTTTCTGCTACAGAATAGTTATTGCAGTCCTTGGGTGCTCACGATAACTATTTAGTGCTGCAAAAGAAAATACAAGAAATGCCAACTAGGTGTGAATCTGACTTCCCAAGAAGACTCATTGTTGTTCTTATTTATAAACTTAAGAGAGTTGTAGACCTATAATGACTAATCATTGGATCATGAAAAATCATCAGGAACTAAATTTCTTTAGCCATGCAAATGCATTGCCCATTTAAGTTGCCCATTTAAGTTCAAGCCAATTTAGAAAAAGGAACAGAAACTGGGCTCCTTCCAACTAGTTTAGAAATCTTCAGGATTTGTATGAGTTTAAAGATAGGTTCATTTATGACGATGGGCCCTGTAACTACTAGGAAGCAGGTACAGTGAAGCCATGTCCATTAAAAATAAATTTGAAGAGCAGAAGAGAAATGCCCTACATTTTGTAAATGGTTTTTCATCTTACCATCTTCCTCACTTTCTTTCTTATTAAATAAAAAGCAACTAGCCGGAATACATTACTATCCTATTAGATATTCACTTTAAAACCTAGCACAGTGGACCAATATATATAAAAATAGATCTAAATATTCATAACTTCAGGCAGGTTTCAATTAAAAATTATGATTGTGTTTAGGCCAATATATACCACAGATCAAAACACTAGATAACAGTATGCCTTCTAACAAGTATGCTTTGAACATGAACTTAATTTTCTGTTGTAAAATTTAGCCCAGACTAGTTTAACATCAACAATATACTTCTGTTTAAAATTGGGTTTGTTTGTTTTTTAAATTTTCCCAGTGCGGTGAATTATTTTATGTGGACATTCCAGCTTTGTTTTCAAAAACATTATAAATCATATTTTACGTTTAAAATTATCTATTTTTATTTTAAACACGTATTTAATCTAAAGAATATTTCTCATATTTTAAAAAAGCATTCAGCAATTATAACGTAGAATGAGAAATGCCACAAATATTTTCCATTATCTGACCTCAAGAAGAGGAACAAGAAGAAAACAGTTTCTCTCTTTACATATACTTATCTGTTTTTAAAGAGTGTACAGGTACCTATTTACAGTATTACAGTTTTTGAGTTGCTGAAATTCAGCTTCAGCTTAGGTTAACTGCAACTTCCAGTGACTCCAGTGACTTTGTTTATTCAAGTTCAAGTTCTTGTTTTAACCTTTCAGAGTCTATAGAGGCTTGACTAATAAGTATATGCCAGATTCAGATAGTTTGGACCTATTTGGTACACATGCACATAAAACAGTCTTGGAGTTCACTACATATATAAGCTGGAAAGAGTGGGGGCATAAAAGGACTACAGGTAGTCCTTGACTTACAACAGTTCATTTAGTGACCATTCTAAGTTACAAGAGTACAGAAAAAAGTGACTTACGACTGTTTTTCACAGTAACAATCTTTGCAGCACTCCCAAGGTCACATGATCAAAATTCAAATGCTTGGCAACTGGTTCATATTTATGACTGTTACAGAGTCCTGGGGTCATGTGATCTATTTTTCAAACTTCTGACAAGCAAAGTCAATGGGGAAGCCAGATTCACTTAACAACCATGTTACTAACAACTGCAGTTGTTTACTTAACCACTGTGGCAAGAAATGTCATAAAATGGGGCAAAACTCACTTAACAAATGTCTCACTTAACAACAGAAATTTTGGGCTCAGTTGTAAACGTAAGTCAAGGACTACCTGTATATACTTCTTTGGTATCCTATCTGAACCTTCTGGAAGCTTTTCACCAGACGTTCAGATGGCACCTGTCTGGCCATCTTTCAGAAAGACAGAATTTGTCCAAGGTCTGTTGAACCTAATGAATCCTTTAGCAATGTTGGCATTCTCACTGTGGCATTAATAACAATATATTGACATTGTTTTTGCTTTATTCTTGACTTATGGTATGTTGCTATAAAACAATACATTATAAATTAATCCTGATTCTACAGTCCATTTGTTTAATAAATAAAATTAAGTGCCCTTCAAAGATTTGCAGTCCTAATAAATTTTAGAAAAGCAATTGCCATTAAAATCAAAGAATGTGTATTTTTAAAAAATATAACTTAAATACCAGTTATTTAAATAGGTCACAACTAGTGGCTTTGTCTCTATTTTTATTGTTTGCAAAGCAATGCAAAATGTCATACTTGTATTTAAGCTACTGGCCCACGGATTGGAAACAGATCCAAATATAACTTTTAGACAAATTTTACAAAATATTGCTTAAACAATCACCACTTTTTAACAAAAGGTTATAAATTTTTACAAGTATTCTTCAGATACAAATAAAAGGAGATACTAGGTTTGTATATAAAACTGATATACTAAAATAGAACACAAACCATTGTTAATGAGTTATTTTTAGATATTTTTGTACATATAAGCAACACAGTAGAAAAATTAAAACCTTTTTATCTCTTTTTGCAGATTGCAGAGGGGATGGCATACATTGAAAGAAAAAATTACATACATCGGGATCTTAGAGCAGCAAATGTTTTAGTTTCAGATGCACTTATGTGTAAAATTGCTGATTTTGGCCTTGCAAGAGTTATTGAAGATAATGAATACACAGCCAGGGAAGGTTGGTACTGTTTTTTTAAATTTTAATATATTTAATGATGGAGCGGATTTTTTCCAGTGGTCACTTAGATGTTTCTAATCAATAAATTGCAATAAATTATACTTTTAATATATTTAATGTATTAAATTTAATATACTGAACAATGTGTCATTTTCCACAGGACAAACAATCCAGGGGGAAGGGGGAGGGGGGACACATAAAATTCATTTCTCTGGAAGAGAGATTTGAACAGCAACTTGGAATTTTGGCAATTCCTCCATTCTAAGGCCCCCTCCCTCTTGGTTGCACAATTCAGAGCAAAGAGTATGTACCCAACCTGAACTTCCTGTGTCATAGTCACATAAGTGGAGGAAACACATTACTTCATTACCCAGAAAACAATATGGGGACCACTGGTGGAAAATGGGTAGAAAGAATTCCAGAAGCCAAGATCTGCATGATTTCCCTTCTTGTCCTCTGTTCATGAAGGACAATTATGGTAATGCAGAGGATGAGGAAGAAAATAGGTTTTCATGTTTTCCTAGAAGACATTACCCAGTCAGTTCACAATCCTTTCCAATTTCTTAACTACCTTTCCACTTTTTAATATCTAGATTTAAGATGGAATTATTTGTACTTCCCTAGGTGCAAAGTTCCCTATCAAGTGGACAGCACCAGAAGCCATTAACTATGGTTCTTTTACTATTAAATCGGATGTGTGGTCCTTTGGAGTTCTTCTGTATGAAATAATTACTTATGGAAAAATTCCTTATCCAGGTTTGTGCTGCTTCCTTTGTATTAGTCTGTTTTTTTTCCTACTATATAGAGAAGTATCAGAGTCAATGAAAGGTATGCACTGAACATAGTTATTTGGTGAAAAGGTAAAAGAAAAAGATGGTAGGAAAGTATGGCTGCAAGTGGAACGATGTTTTATTATCCAAGCCATAATAAAACACCAGTATAACCCACAGCTAAGTAAAGTTCAGCAATTTAGGTTACTTCACTAGTTGCAGCTTGTGCTAGACAATGGAAGTGTAAATCTGATTATTCTTGGATAATGGGATAAATTGCTCCTATTGTTGTGGGCAAAGGTGAAAATGTTTGCTTTGGCCCATTATTGCCATTGCTGAACTGGATGAGGAAAACCAGTTGCAATATCCAGAGGCCAAAACAATTGAGGTTTGGTCCTACTCATTCCCAGGTTACAAGGAGCATTTATTAACTCCTTCAAAACTTAGAAATAAGAAATTTAGATTAGACTTTTGGAAAACAACATGACCCTTTTTGTGTTCTGAAGTTTTTATGATTTTTACAAGTAGTTTATTTAGGTTAAAGAAATCTACCTAAATATTGCATTTTTCCAGTAAGTAAATTATGCCCATTTTGTGAATAAAATGGATATAAGCACATGATTTACATTAGAAATGTATATTTTCCTTTTCTAAATCAGCTCTTCTCGTACCAACCATATTAAAAATAACTTTTTTTTTTAAATATTTCAGGTATGAGTAATTCTGATGTAATGGCAGCCCTTCAACGTGGTTATCGCATGCCATGCATGGAATCTTGCCCCTCTGAGCTTTATGATATTATGAAAACATGCTGGAAAGATAAAGCAGAAGAGAGACCAACATTTGAATATTTACAGAGTGTCCTTGATGATTTCTACACAGCTACTGAAGGACAGTATCAGCAGCAACCGTAGAAAAAAAGAATTGTTGCTCTTATGCAAATGGCAGAGACCTTTTAATAAGACAACGTGATTGAGCCAATTCTTTTATACTTACAAACATACATGTGTTGGAATTGTTTGTGGTACCCAAAATTGAAAGCTAGAGCTCAAGTGGGCAAGACAGATTATCAACATCTTGCTGAAGGCTTAGAAGTTTTTTTTCTTCACTGATACTTTCTTTGTATTTATATTAAGTAAACAACTAGTTGAAATGAATTATGATATAACAGAAGATCATCATCTGTATAAAATACTGGTGCAAAATCAAAACTCCATGAAGGCAATCAACACTTATTCCAAATAGCCCTGTGCAACATGCATCTGGAAAAAAAAATAGTCTGTTTTACGGCTGAGATAGAAGTTACATGAGCTGCTGCATTTTGTTTACTGAAAAGCTGCCAAAGATCAGAGGGAATCCCTTTATCATTCTACCATTTCTTTTTTTTTAAAAAGTTTTTGTAAAAATCTATTCTTTAAGCATGGCTGAAAATTTGCCTTTAAAGGTATCCTTCAAAAATGGGTAGTATGAAATATGCTGGAGTTGAGAAGAAAATGATATCACTTTAGAATAATCTTTTGTGTTTTTTTGGAATTCACCAGCTATTATCCATTCCTATTTTCCCCTCTGACTATGTCATTTTATTAAGTGGAAAAAGCCAACTAAAATGTTTAGTTTTAGAAATACAATTGCATATTGCAACTAAAAGTTGTATGTTTTGGCACACAAATTATAAGGTGAAAAATAATTGAACACATTTATACGTAAGAGTCCTAGAACACAATTCATATAAAACAATATGGTAGTCTTCCAAAGACCTTTCACAATACTGTGCATCAGGATTTTAGTAATTCTACACCACCATCATCCCACACACACACGTCCTGTATAATATATTAGATAGTGTTTTGGGTGAATCTTCTGAAATGCTTTTCACCACTCCATTATTATCGGAACACAGTGATTATACCTATGCTCAGTAGTGCTGGTCAATACTGTTATATACTTTTAATGAAGAAATTTATTTGATAGACTGGTAACCAGACTGTCAACTTGTAAATACAATTTCAATGTTTTTGTGATTTTAATAAATAAGCAATATTGAAAATCTGAACCAATACAAGGTAAATTTCTTATTCCTTATTACAATAATGGACAGCTTCTTTAAAAATTAATTCTCCTGGATTTACATATCTGTTCCAGAATATGATCCATTCTACTGGAGTTTCAGTACATCAAATAGTCTAGCCAGCTGGTCAGTGATAAAAGATGCTAGAAACTGCCCTTGGACAATATCTGGAATATCACAAGTTCCATTTTTCCTGTAATGTAGCTTCTCTTATAATCATTACAAGATACTTTCAGTTACGTCTATTTATTAAATTATCATAAAATAAATATTTCCATAAAATGTCTTTTCTAGCTCTTATAGTGCTTTATCCTTTTCTTGGAATTTTTAAAATACATTCTACTATGGACCAATAAATCCAGATCTTTTTAGAAACCAATTTGGATTTTTGAACAAATAATAACTGCAGAGAATGAAAGCACCTCACTCACACATATAGTTCTGACAGCTTATCTTCTGCAAAATATCAGTCTTCTTTTACTAATTAAAACTAGTTGTGCAAATTTAATGTCTTGGGAATTCTATATGCTTTATTGCACTTATACTGTATGGAAAGGGAAAAATTATAGATGTTGAACATGTACAAAAGAAATATAATAGTTTATTGGTGTCAATTAGTCATAGTATCAAAACAATATGTCAATTATTAAAATTGTTGTCCTGGCTGAATTCCTGTAAAGCAAAAGAACAGAGGTAAGCTTTCTGCACATTTTCACAATGGTTATAAACCTGAAGTATGTGAATGTTAAGATCTAAATATTATATGCACTGTTACAGCAATTAAAAAAATAAGTTTACAAAAGAGCAAAACAGGAATGAAGGAATTTTAGAGGAAGCCATAGCATTCTTAATGTAAATATTATTTACCATGCTTCCCTCATCTAATGTCCACAAGATAAGTTGGTAGAATAACTCTTCCTGGCACAACAGCAAATTCTGTGGGTTGTTATCCTACCATCAGGAAGATGGCAAATTTAGCACCAAGATAAAAATCGCGGTTTGTTTCAAATGAATTCTTTTATGCCCATATTATCATGAACAAAATACAGGACAATTCATTCCTTTCAGATTAAGTTTATATCCCTATGGTTTCCAATTTTATACATTTTGGTTCAATATGTCCTGATCGGTATTGTTTTATTTTATTGCTACTGACCCATCAATCTGGGTGATGCAGAAAGTGAAACCTCAGGTTTTTCCAGTTTTTACTTTTCAATGTCTTAGGCACATGTGTTACTAATATTTCAGACTTGCAAAGAAGCCCTTTTTGGATTTATGTTGTTTAATACTTTCTGCACTTAATAGACTTTTGCTTTCTTTTAATTCTTCTCGTAGGTGAGATGTGGCTTCAGGTTCATGGTCACATTTAGGCCTATTTTGAAGGCCAATGGTTTCTTGTTCCTATGAAAGCAAGATTTGTTTAAATAGAATTAGAAAATTGTACTTTTAATCCTACCGCCCTAGTTTCTTCCGAAACTGCATATCTTAACTGAATAGTTAATTTTTTTCCAAAATATATGAGGAAGACAGACTCCAACATTGCTGTCTCATCTAATGTCTAGTGCCTAACTGTAATGTCAGGAAGCAAAGTAAATAGAATTTGGGTATTCAATCTCACATGGTTGTTCAAGGTGCTGAAAAAGCACTACAACCATTTCCAAAAGAGCATTATTAACAACCAGGATTTATTCATATCAGAGTAACTTTAAACAGTGCATTGCACTCTGAAATTCCATTTAGTGTCTCATATTGGACTTACTTAAATAGTGAGATGGGAGGCTTAATCATTTAATAAATAAGTAAAATTATAAGTGGTCTTTAACAATAATTAATTCAGTGTCTGTTCAAACTTAAAATGATTCTACATGAATGGCAGTTATGACTAGATTTTTGTGCTTATGGACATCAGAGCATAAATTGTGGTTGTGATTTATGACTTTTCTAAAAGCTTCCCACAAGAAAAATCAAAGGGAAAGCTGGCAGAAAGTTGGAAGTTGCAGTCACGTGAGGGTAAGGTTCTTAACAACCCACACAATGGGTTAACAAACAGTGCTTTAACAAGGGCAACCAGGACTGCTGGAACTGCTGGCTCTAAGTGGTGCGGTCATGCATTTTTGGACTTTCAATCCCATCACTTAAAAATGAAGTTTCCAGTCTCAATTAGCATTGTTAAGCGAGAATTACCTGTATTCACAATTACTTTTTAACTGAAAAAGCAAAATCACAGTGAAGAAGCTAAAATGATTTTAAATAAGGCCAAGAGCACAAAAGAAGCTTTTGGAAAGCATATCTCAGTATATTATTTTGAGTCTTGTAGCAGAACACATACCTCTAAATACATATTAAACAGATATGTGACCAACCTTAAGCCTCACCATCTGCTTTAATGTGGTGTTCTCCTCAACTATTTTTCTATATTCTTCTTTGGCATCTTGCAACATTTCATTTAACTTCTGAATTTTCAATTTCAATGATTTTATTAACTGCAAAACAAAGTGTTTGGAAGTATTGAGAATGATGCTATAATCAACTGCCAACTTATGGTCTTTCATCATGGTACATGAAATTATTAAATGTTTTATAAAATCTGGATATGTTAGAAATATAACATTCTAATATTACAGCAAATTTTGTGAGTCGTATCCAATCCAACAGAAAAAAAAAGCCAAATTTACAATTGTTTAGTTACAACTTGTTTCAAAAGAACCCTTGACTTTCTTCATTTGTCTTCCAACACTTAAAGATCATGAATGAAACAGGGCTTTAATAAACTTCTCTACATATTATTGAAATGCCTACTTCACTTTCTTTCCCACTTCTTTGCTTGTCTTTTATATCAATCTTTAAATTCTAAGCCTGCAGGTAAGGCAATGACTACAAAAAAATTATGTAGTGGTCTCTTGAGAACTGTCCATGTGTCAGAAAGCCTCTAGAGCAGGGGTGTCAAACTCAAGGCCCATGAGGTGCTTAGATCTGGCCCATGGGGCTGCCCTGGAAACAACAAAGGACCAACCTGTGGTACCTCTGCCAGTGAAAATGGAGCTTGGGCAGGGCATGCGTGGCCCCTGGGCCCCATTTTCTCTGGCAGAGGGCTAGCAAAACAAACAAAAACAAAAGAGAAATGTTTTCCCTTTTGCATTTGAGCATGAAAGAAGGGACAAGAAAGGAGAATGGGAAAGAGGAAAGAAAGAAAAAGAAAAAAGATGGGAAGAGAGCAAGAAATGAAAAATAAGGAAAGGGGGAAAGGAAGAAGAAAGAATGAAGAGGAAAGTAAAAGGAAGGAAGGGAAGGAAGGAAGGAAGGAAGGAAGGAAGGAAGGAAGGAAGGAAGATTATAATGAGAATGAGAGAGCATCAGAGTGAAGTCCTGCCTAAGCATTTGGCCAACACAGATACCCCTGACACGAGTGACGTTGAGCTGGCCATGCCCAGCCTGGCCTACACCAGCTCCCTGAGGTCAAACACAACCCTGATGCGGCCCTCAATGAAATCGAGTTTGACACTTCTGCTCTTGAGCCAACAATTTTTGTGACTGAAGCTGGACCTTCAATGAATAGCAAATATGTAAAGTCTATGTGCAGTGAGCCAGTTCACTTCATCCTTAAACCAAACAACACTGAATAGGTTGCACTGGGCCAAGATCCATAGTTAATTTTACACACCCTTGCAATCATTTCATATGTTCATGAAATACTCAGATTAATGCTCAAGGTGACTTGTCCTATCTTGCAAGATATGCAAACATGTTTAATAATACTAAAATTATCTACACTGAAATTATGTTTTTAAATACTTTTTCCAGAATAATGCATCAATTTGTTTTTCTATTTTTTCTTTTCAATATTTTTACAATTTTTTACATGCTATATATATTTTAATCTATATAGAGAATGATTATGATAATGTGCATCTTAGATTCCAAATTGCTACTACCAGTATTTTTATAATAAAAAATGAAGTTACCTCATCTCTCTCTTTACACGGCTTCTGTAAAGCACCTGAAGTTTCTTCCATCATCTTGCATTGAGCATCTGTGAACACCAAACAAGGGTAAGAATACTGACCTGCATTCTAAATTGTAGGCAAGCTTAGGGACAAAGATTTCTTACCTAAATTCATCTTCCATTCTGTAGAGTCTGAACAGGAAATTTCCGAAGGCAGGGTATTTTGTTCTCCAAGTTTTAGTTTCAGCTGTAGTATTTTCATTTCTCTTTCCTGAGCAATAATATTCTATAATAGTTTAGGGCTTCATACAAATCACACAGTTTTAGAAATGCAAGAAAAATCATTTTGAATGTTGGTTTAACATGATTTTTCTCCCTCCCTCCCTCGTTCAATTTTTTTTTTAATTTAAATGAAAATTCAAAACCTATTTCCTTACTCAAAATGAAACTTTATAAAGAGCACAAGAAACAATTTATGCCTCATGCTTGTTTCTGTTTTGGCTTACCAGTATTGAATTTGTAAATAATTTTATTTCTAAAGATTTTTATAGTTCTGCTCATGTAAGCAGACATTTTATGAAATTAGGTGGTCTTATAAACATGACAAATGTGACCAATCAACAAACAAGCCATTCAGCGTAGTCTGAAATATATTTTCATGTTTTACATTTACCAACTATACTTTGGGATAGAATTCCTGGAGATAGCTATACAAAAATGCCAAAATCTACAATAGGTTAAATGTAGGCCTACCTGAACTTTTTCCTGTTCAGCTATGAATTCTTCTATTGGAACATAGCGTTCTTCAACTTGGTCCATTGCACATGTATATGCATGCTTCTTTATAGCATCTTTATACATTACAAATTTATTTTCCAGTTTTTCTTCATAACTTTCTTTCAAGTCTTCTAAGCGTTTACTGGATCAACCATGTGCAATAACCAGAACATAGAGAACTTTTTAGCACTTAATTATTGCTATATTCAATTCCTTACTCAGTTACTTTGATTTCAACTGGTAACCATTGAGAATGATCAATATAATGCTAACGAGTTTCAGATACCAGCTGTCTTTTACATATGAGCTTGCTCAGAACTTTTCATATCTGGATCAGGACATGGATGTAAGCTTAATACAAGAGGTGCAAGTTCATATTCAACTATATTCCACCTCATATAATGCATCTGTAAAGGAGACTATTTGTAGCTCAAGGTTGAAATGAGGGGCCCTTGGTGCTCTCTGAGCTTTGCTTTCTTACAGATATTTCATTACCTAAACAAGATAACATCATCAGTGCCAGTTCAGTGAGTCCCAAGGACCCATAATGCATCTATCTTATTCCCCCACTAGTGAATAGAAAGAATCATCTTAATCAATCCACTTGCCTTGTCAGGTCATGTTAGCTTTGCTTGAAATACTTCATAAAGTAAAAAGAAAAATCACTTTCAAGTTAAACTCAGTTCCTGATGAATTACATAAGCAAATTCATGCATCATTCTAGGAACACTACAGAAATGATTTGCCATTCCATCTCCTTTTTCTGAATGTTGGTTTGTTATTTTTTATTTCTGATTCTCCAATCTACCCTAAAAGCTTGGATTTTCCAGGTGGTTCCTCCATCCAGGTCCTAACAAGGTCTAAACATATTTAGCTTAGCAAAAGTTGGCTGGCTTTCGCCATCAGCTATGAGAACATTATGCCTGTTGATATTTTTATTTAGCTACTAATTTCTTGACACTTACTATACCTCTGATAATTCTATGAAGGGAAATCTTAAATAACCTGGAATCACAGAGTAGAAAATATACTGAAAGGCTAGTTTGACTCATTATCAAATCCATTAACAAGAGCGGTCAGTTAATTCCTCCCTCCCTCCATTTAAGATGTAAATGCTAAGAGCACTGATTCTTCAGCATCTTGTGACTGATTGGTCATAAGAGGACAATACAGTGTAACTAGACCAGTGTCAACTTTAACTTGCATGAACTCCCAGAATTCTCCATCCAGCCACCCTAGTTAGGGAATTCTGCAAGTTGATATCCACACATCTTAAAGTTGCCAAGGTTGACAAACTCTGAGCTAGAGAGGATAGGATGTTCTCTATTACTTTGCCTGCACTGTAGCTAAGTTAGTGTTATTTTGGGACTACTTTTCTCTTTCTTTTTTTCTTCCCAAGCATATGCTCTTGGACTCTCCCTAGTACAGTATCTAGCTAGATGCTCAGCATTGCCGGTCTGTCAGTGGTGGGATTCAAATAATTTAACCACTGGTTTGCCCAGGGTCAGCTTGGGTGTTGTGGGAGGCGTGGCCCATCCCCGTCTTCCAGCTCCACCACACATGTGGGACAAGCCTTCCACAATGGGCAACCTGACCGTGGGTGAACCGGTTGTTAAACTTCCATCCTTTGCCAAAAGGCTGTTTCTGAGGGTGCTTGTCTGCATGTTGATCTTGTGGCTGTTTCAGCCTTCTGGATGGCTCCTTTAAGAGGCAAAGTTTCCAATGAACGAAGAGGGGAGTTTACCATAGAGACAAGGAGTTGATGCTCCCGAGAGTTTGCGTGAGAAAGTGAAGAATTGGGGGGAAGTACAGGCAGGGATTTCCGCTCAGTCTGCCAGCAAAATGAGGGGCGAGGAATTAAGTTGGCAGCATGATCAAAGTTGGGCCCAATGTAGGGGAGACATAATTTGGCCAGGCAAATTATCCCCCCCCCCCCCATTATCAAAGTGGATCCTGGGTGCTGTGCTGCAATGGAGAAATGGGAAATGGAGCAGCCAGCATGAGGGAAGGAGGAGGAGCAGGGAGAAGAAAGAGGGAAAGTAGCCTTTTCCTTGCCTCACGCCAGCTGTTCTATTGCCCATTTCTCCAGTGCAGCGCAGCACCCAGGATCCACTTTGATAATGGGAGTGGGTGGGAGTTGTAATTTAATAATCGGTTTGCTTGAACTGGTGTAAACCAGCTGAATCCCACCAGTGCTGTCCCTGTATTGTATTTCTTGTAAACAAATATCCTTTCTACTATAATTCTCATTTTCAGGAATTCTCTCATATACAGAAGTCTTTGCCTTCCAGCATCCATTCTGTCTTTTGTTTAATGATACTTCCACTGAATATGAGTGTTTTCGTAAACAGCAGTATTCCTTCTGATATATTTCATAAAACATAAATGGTGTGTAAAAAGCCTTGATCTAATAGTTCCTTCCAAATAAACATGCATGAATAAGCCATGTATTTTAGCTTTCTAAAGATGGGATCACCTTATTGATAGTTAGATAGAATATGGAAATAAAATGACGTATCAAAATTAGAAGTTCTAATCGCATAATATACTCCACAATATTACCAACGTTTTCTGTGTATTATAGAAGCATAGAAGTGCTCAAAAGACTTGGAAATGACATGGAGCAGCCAAAAATATGTAAACAATTGCCATAAAGTTTTAAAAAAATGCAAATAAGTTTTAAGATAATTCTTTCGAAGTAACTTGGATAGCTGCTACAAAAAATTAAATAAGGCAGGTCAGGGTTCTATATTTGCTGCAGTTCATATTCATAATTGGATGTCTTTTTATGCAACTGCCGATTCATTTGGCTGCCCTTGAAATGGGACAGGCAGATTACTTTTGTCAGTCCTACCAATATAACTTCCTATGGCATACCTCCAACCTTCTTCTGTTTCCATAAGTTGCTGAAACATTGCTTTGGCCATCTCTTTACGTATTTGGACTTCAAGGAGTAATTTACCTTGTCTCTCTGCAATCAGTTTATCCTTTAGCATCTCTGTGGTTTTCAAGAGATCCTATAGTACCAACATGAACCACATATAGAAACATGAAAAAAAAATGGAAGTGATACATCATGCATAAAGAAATAAAACCTAATATTGGAAATTAACTAGCCAGAAGGCTTATTCTTAGACATTTTATTTCAGCTTGTGCAGTACTACTAAAAATGGCCCAATGTACTTCGCATTGATGTATTGATTTTAAAATTTATTCTACTAAAAGCTTGGCCCAATTAAGGATGTCGTCTTTTGTTGAAATAAATGGAAAAAGTATTACCATTGCACCTGTAGCTGAACATATGGCTGCTATAATTGTTCATGCAGAAGTCAGAGGGTGATTTTTCAACTAAGAATGCATATTGCATAGCACTGTAATGCAGGAATAAAAATATACAGTGTACCAGTGACTCCTTGTGTTTTAGTGTAAGTTTGCAGATATTTCAGAATGAAACTGCAGGCAAGGAACATAATGCTTAAATTCCTGCCATTCTTATTTGGGTTCTGAAATTCACTAGTGATGATGAGCAACAATATTTTTTTTTTTTTAAAAGTCTTTATTCTGGATATTGAATTTCAGGAACTAAACTGATGGCAAGAGGAAGTTTAAATCTATCCTATGCATCCATTCCAGACTGAATTATAAACTGCTGTAAAAGATATAGTTTTCTTTAATTATACTTGTACTTCTTTAGAGAGGTTCCTAGATAATAAAAAGCTATTCTATCTTCTCAGAAAAAAATCAGGTTCAAGAATGAGGCCTAAATAAGTGACTTTTATTGCAAGATGATCAACCTCCTCTGTTTTTTTCTGACTTTATTTCTACTTTCACATTTATGAAATTTACTACTAGATCTATGTCACAATCAACAGGTAGTCTGAGTTTACTTATCAAAGTTTCCAGTCCTTAAACCACAGCTCTTATCTTGTAATGATTCTTTTTTCACATGCACAGACCACATCTTAATTGCTTTTAATTGGAAAAGTTATGGGTTCCTTCATTTCACCATGCCGTAACATATTTGAGTCACCTGGTAAATGAATTCAACCATTTTGGATTTACAAATTGTAGCTTATGGTTTACTATTATATGTTTTCCAACCAACTATAATTTACACATTTTTTTAGTCAAATAAAGCACAATGATATTTTTTCCTGAACATACTGTATTGTAAGGAATTGGTTTTTGACTACCTCGTGGCTCAGAATAGTAATATCTATTTCTTCATCTTCAGAAGAAGAGGGAATGTCAGCATATGTGGGAAATTGCTCAACTGATATGTCATCAAAATGCACTGTACGTTTATCTTCTTTCCTGCTATACTTTGGAGGAAAATAATCGAAGAATTTGTGTTGAAATGTTGGAATAACCTAAAACATACACATACAGACACACATAAAACACATTTTAAGATTGATAAAATGGTAATATCATTGTTTTAATTTAATTTTGTTTTTTGTTTACTTTCTTGGAAAACTATCCAAGAAATTCTTTTAACTTAAGGGAAAAAACTTTTAGTTTATCATCAAGAAGTAATTTAATGACGGAAGACTGGAAATATAAAATAGATACTTATTAAAAAATAGCTATTTTTACTAGGTTTTTTTCTTATTAGCTTTAGTAGTTTCAGCAATAAATACCCATTCACAGAGTAAATCTATGTACCCTGTAATTCAAAATTAAACTTTCACCATAAATGTATAATTTTCTATTCTGAAGCAAACAACATAGAATGAGGGAATGTGTTTCCATCCTATTTGGAAATTGGACAGGGAGCCTGAAGGTAGAGGGAACTGGACCCCAACATCTGAGAATCTATAAACGCCACACCTTTTATGTATACTTTCTATTGGAAAAATCACTAACAGCAGCTTCAACAATTGAATACTCTTGTTCTCACACAAAAGCAGTTAAGTGCTTAGTGTGTGGTGCAGGTTAATTTTAAGCATCAAAGAAGAAAGGAGTGAGCAAAGTCCGCTTTTCTCTGAGTAAAGATAAGCTTCCAGAAAAAACAAACAAATCAATATGGCAAAAGTGGTAGCATTAGATATGTGAGTATTGTGAAAGATAAAGTATCTTTCTTACTTGTTTTGCTACAGCAGAAAACTTCATTACATGAAGTGTTTCATCATATGTGGAAGCACATTGACTAACGTTGACAATCATGCAGGCTTTGCCTTTACCACTGAAGAATGGTTGGAAGAGGCGAGTCAATTTACTCTCTCGGAAAGGAATATAAGTTGGTCTTAATCTTGGAATAAAAATTGTATAAATGTTAACTTCAGAATCAGGATAATTTGCAAAATCCAAAGATGTAAGTAAGAGTGAGGGAGAAAAAGAGAGATAATTCTTTGAATAGCAATTTTGAGAAATGATACTGGCAAACAAAACAATTTGGGAAGTATACAGTAAACTGTTAAAAGAACACTTCTGAAATATGATACAGATTTTGTATTTTTGTTACTTGCTGCAGTAAACAGTTGTATTATGTCATACTATCATTATAGATTATTTTAACTATTCTTTCATACTATTTGATGTTATTAATGTATTAAACAGTTTTAAACTGAAGTTGTACCAAGCTTTATCTATGTTACTTACTTTGAGTTTTGATTTTGTTTCAGAGCTGCAATGCATTTTCCAAGAATAAGAAGAGAATTATTAATATTGCCAGCTTCTTTCAGTCTGTCTCCAAAGGTTTGAGCTTTATGGCATCTTTCTGAACCAGCCAGGTCACAGAGGGAAAGTCTGTACAAATCAACATATCCATCTGATTTCTTTTGATTTTACACTAGTTGAAGTAAATGAAAGCAACTATTTTCATTAAGATAGTTAAACTATAAAGCTATAATTATGAAAATGAGTTCACTCTCAGCTATTATACTACAATTCTGTAGCAAACAAATATATGCATGTAGTGATTAATGGTTTTATTGCTACTTGTCTGGACTACTGCAATGTAATTTATATGAAATTTCCCTTGATGACTATCCAGAAACTGCACTGGAGTTAAAATGAAGGCTGGTCATTGGTAGGGGTCTGCTACTATCAGCATCTAAAAGCTGTATTGTGAGTCTTGCATTGGCTGTCTGTAAGCTCTAGGTACAATCAAAAGTGCTGATTTCAACCTATAAAGCTCTGTATCCCTTATGTTTAGATACCAGCAGGAGTGCCTTCTCCCACTAGATGCAAATTGTCAGATGCCTTTTTCCTAAGAAAAACTACTGGGATAATCGCATTTTGATGAGATGAGTATTGCTGAGGCCAGGATTTTTTTCCCTGTTATGGTCCTGTATTTTGAACCTACCTTCATTTGAAAATAAGGGTAATTCCTTCTTTGGTTGCTTTTCAGAATTTAGTTAAACAAAGCTCTTCTGAAGGGAAGTATGGAACTAATGGAATGTTCTCAACTATTTCCACTGTATGTATGCTTTTTTGGTGGTTATATATTTTTATAAATTGTAAATTGTTTACCATGGATGTTTTAATTATGCATCTTGCATGGTTTACTATTGTTAGCTGCTGTAAGTCTTGGAAATTTGACAACGTAGAAATACACTCAAATCAATTAATCTACATTCCTGTACTCTATCATTAGTGAAGTGACACTTACTCAGAGATTCCAAGAGTACATGGCACATCTTCATCACTCAAACTGAGGAGTCGAATAGAAAATATACTATGACTAGGAAAAAAACCCACAGATATGTTATGTTGTGTTCTAATCTTTGTCAAGCATTTTAATATTTCACCATGTCATATGAATAGCATAACTATTATCAGTTTGGAAAGATATTTGAATAATACCTTTTGACTGACCTAGTAAACTAGTGGATTGTCCTAGTGGGCAATCACTTAAATACCTGACAGCACTGCAGTGTGCTGCAGCTACCAAAAAAGCCAAAAGTGCTAGGCTGCATTAACACAGGGATATAATCAAAATCACGTGAAGTGTTAATACCACTTTATAATACTTCACAGTGCTAGAAGAAAACTGAAATCTGTCACCAATTGTAGATGGAAGGATTTTTTTTAATATTTTTTTTTGCGGTTCTATAGCGTAAGCTGTAGTCAATCTTGTGTGCATAATTCTTCATTCCTTTTCTATCATACCATTTATTATACTAGTTTGCATGTGATGTCTTTAGCTCAAGAAGGAAGAGTAAAACTAAATTAAAGGAAACAAACCTTCGACTGGATTGCTGGTTCATCTTGGTGCATGCCAAGCTTCTATTCTTATTTCCTATTTTAAGTATTTTACAAGCCTCTTCTGAATTTGATATATTGACCCATTTTAAATCTGGAAAAGAAGATAACATTAGCATACATTAAAAATGAAATTATAGATCTGTTTATTCACTGTGCAGATATAACAACTTGTTGCTTTGCAGTGCATCCCTGTACATGACTATTCAGAAAGTACTCTTGCTGACTTCAAATTAACCCTGCTTTTGAACATGATGGATAAGAAATGGACACACGTTTTTTTCTTGTGCCCAGAAAACAATTCTCAAGGCCTTAAACAGAATAAAAAGATGACACAAGATGAATAAAAGAGAATAAAGTGATGACATAAGATAGGGTTTCGACTTCTCATGAAGCCTTGAATCAAGACCAGTATAAAAGGCACGTTTTACTTCCCAGAGTTGTCCCACTGTTTTTGAGCTGAAATTTCTTCCTAATTTTTGTGAGACTTCTATTTGTAAAATAACATTTGAATTCTGGCCTGAGTTACATATACATAACAAAAAGCCTACATATTCAATAAAGCTGATGTTAAGATTAACCAAATAATGAGCAAATATGATTATTAACAAAAAAATATAACTTTGTTTTATTGGTAATTTGACAACCAATTTACTATGCACTCTTATCCAAGCTGTAACTTGGAAACAAACAGAAGTTAATACAGGTGTCATCTTTTATTATGAAAAAGGATTTTCATTAAATAAGAGACTCAAACTAAGTTACTTGCTTTTGAAAAAATAACAAACTTTATATGAAACTGAGTATTTGTTTGCTGCAATAAGCATTTTCTGAATTTGTCTAAGAGGAGAAATAGATTCTATCTGCTATTGCAAAAATTGTTTATGCATTTGGTGCTGGATAATGTCCCAAGAACTAACAACTGGACTACCAAAATAATCATTGAAACTGATTTTAGACCCAGTAATTGTCTAGACTCTAGCTATATGAGTAACAACAAAGTGGCATGGTTACCTTTAATGTAAAAGTTTCCTCCTTGATCCTCACAGATTCTTAAAACTTTGCGCTTCTGATTTTTCAAGACTGGTAATAAGTCCAGTAAGTCATAAATATATTCATTATAAATTTCAAAGAAGGAAACCCAAAGTGATGCCAAGTTTTTCTGACCCACGGGATAAGCCTCTGATTTGTAATCTGTTTACAAAAGTTTAAGGGATAGCAGAAAGAATAGGAAGCAACACTTATTCAACAAAGTAATGGCATTTTATTCATATTTATAGATACATTATTATCCTTGTTAAATGCTAGTATTAAGGACCTAATGTCATGCCTAATGATGCTTCAGAATCTTGGCTTTGAAGAACTGGTGGAAGACATACAGCTTTGTTTTGACATATTCCATATTATTGCACAAAATTTCTACATTTTATCTCTCTAGGGCATGGCACTTTTTCACACTAACAAGATGTACGTGTGTGTGTGTGTGTGTGTGTGTGTGTGTGTGTGTTAGAGAGAGAAAGAGGAAGAGAGGGAGAGAGAGAGAGAGAGGAAGAGAGGGAGAGAGAGAGAGGGAGGGA